>CAJPEV010001064.1:2676-55897 GCA_905338385.1 Darwinula stevensoni
GGGGGGGGGGGGGGGGGGGGGGGGAAGTGGAGCCTCCTCCTCCCCCCCTCCCCCCTCCTCTGGACCAGCCACGGATGTGCGATGCGTGGGAAGAGCCCGAACTGCTGAGAATCACGTGTGTCGCGTGACACGAAGCAACTCCAAAGCGAAAAAAAAGGGGGGGGGGGGGGGGGGGATGGTGGACGTCTGGACCCCTGCCATCTGCCTGCGTGGTTACGATAAAATCTCGTGTGATCTTCGGGTGATACCCCACATTGTCTTAGGATAGGAGTGCAGACGTGACTCTGTTTTTTTGTACGAGAGCTTATGAAACCAAAGTCGTGTCCATCGTGACGTCATTTTGAGACCCGTCCGAGCAGGTTTTTCTCGCACGATTTACATCTGCATCGGCAACGCACTGTTTCCTGCTTTTATTTCGTCGCTTCGGTGCGGTTATGGACTTTCTTTAGCGAGAATTGGAATTCCGTCCCATAAAAGACGAGGCGAGGATCTCGGGACGAGCCCTAAAAAAAGTGTTCCATCGGGTGAACATCTCCGACTCGTGGTATGTGAATACTCTTTCATCCAAATCGTCTTCGCTTCGGAAAATAGAATTAGGACATCGGCAGCTATCGGCAAGCGTAGCGGGCCGATACTCGGGTGTTAGGTGTCCGAGCAGCGGCAGCCGAGAGGCGAGATACGATCTTCCCTTTTCGGCGAAGGATAGAAGACGAGAAGGATAGAAGACGAGAAGGGTCACTATGAAGGGGTATTCTTGGTTTTATTCTAAGATATGAATCTCGATGGAAACCTACGCCCAAAAAGCACTGCCAGGCTATTCGACGTGTCGGTCAAGGAACCTCTAATATGGTACTAAAAAGAAAAACAAAAGGAAGGCCTAAGTTAATCTTTATCTTGACATAAGCAGGTGACAGACGAAACGCGAATGAATTATTTTTATGAGAGCGAAAGACCTTAGTGAAAAGCAAAAGACCTTTCGGAAGATGGAAAGATCCACTTCCTTCGCGGGGGGCAAATGATTCCTCTCAGATGACGGCATGATCCGAGTTAATGAATATCCTCCATCAGCAAGACGAATCGAATCGAGCTCAAAGATTAAGAGACGGATCAGCAGACGAGCGAGAGAGTCGAGCAACCCTGCGCGGATGTCCTCCGTCGTTTCGTGCGTCGAGGATGCCAAAAGTCGTCAAGACTTTCTCGTTTTCCTCGACTGCTAACGGTTGAGATTTCCGCTGTAAAATGCGGAATCCTGGCTGACGGTGAAGTTCTAGAATGAATCGTCGCGTGAGAAGTCCAAAACTCAGATTTGAGCAAATAACTAAGCTTATTTTCCCACCCTTCGGACGATTTCCGCGTCCGACCAAAGTGACACCTGGCGGGGGAGATCCCAAGCTCCATTTAGTAGATCGGGCGCGCGAGGCAGAAGGCTGGATGTGCGTTTCCTCATTCCGTCGCTTTGGGCGAAAATCTCGAGGCAATTTCGGTCCTGTCCCGATGCGGAAGTTTCACTTTCCACCGTGGGAAATGCAGAGAATTAATCGGACGAGACGAATTCCCGCTTGTTTCAACGGGGAAGGAGGTCAAGGGTGAGACATGATAATGCAGGCTATTGCAGGAACAAATTGAGATTTCCTATAAACACTGCTTCCTGGATTCTCTTGCTTGGGGCTGCGTCGTACTCACGCACCTTCAGCATGCCTTAGCGACTCATTTCTACAAATGGGTAGAAATTTTTCGAACAAGGGCGGCCAAGTAGGAATGATGATCTAGGACTAAGTTACTAAGTACCCGGCGCACTGACAGCTCTCTGACACACTTGTGGACCTTGATTTGCCAAGGCATTTGTCCTCATGCACTGCTTTGAGTCTCCGATAAATTTTCACCAGCTTTTTTCTTCTCTCAGACCAAAATCTGGATAACTGCACGAAGATCTTCGGTTCATTTCTGCAGCATAAATGACATGTTACGCGGTTTCCCTGAGATTCCGACCGCCCACGGCGCAGCCACCTGAGAAGTAAGGAAGTAACGATACTGGGATTTATTTTATTCAGACGTCCATAGCCTGTTCAATTACAGTTTTCCTCTTTTCGTTTGAGCTGAAATTGAGCATTATATTGAGGCGGACGCTGGAGCACCGTACATGCTGCTCCAAGTCAGCAATTCTTCACGCATACATGACGTCGCTCTTGAGCAGTAAGAGACCAGGATTCCTGTTATTTTTCTCATGAACACTGGATAACGTGAGAATGTCTCGCTGAACATTGACGTACAATGAAGGCAGCCCCGAATGAGTGGCAGTCACGCAAATTGCGTGACGTCTGACAACCCTAGGTGGGGAGAGCCCCTCTTTTTGAAAACAACTGTCTTTGGAATAAGCATCAGTTCATATGGGAAAGTTTCTTTTGCGGTTCTTGGAACGGTAAAACTTCTGAACTTGAAGTAGATGAGAACTGCCCCACCCCCTTTTTTTTTAAGAAGAAGAACGTATCCGCAGATAATTATCCGGCAGAAAGTTTTTCTTTCATCTGATTGAGTTCTTCCCACGCTGTGCACGAGCCAAAGCGGGTAGTGATCCGTATCCGCTGTCGGCCAAGACTGCTTGTCCCTTTGGGGCATCGGGATAAATATTTATGATGAATCGATAAGTCCATTGACCGGTATTTCTCGACAGAAACCGTTAACATCGGGCTACTTCGTTTAATGCCGAGGAGCTCCGTACGAGGAAAATGATTGACATTCCTAAATGTGAAGCATTCCTGAGCATCATTCGGAGTCACATCGCAAGGAAGAGTTCAGTAAAACGAAAGTCGTCGGGCTAGGAAGTGACGAGCGAGGTCACTCACCTCTGCTGACGTCCCTCCAGGCTGACACCCCTCTTTCCAGACGAAAGACTACTACGGAAAGTCGAGACTTGTTCGTCCCGGCAAGAAACTACCCGGATTCGAGCTCAGAATGTCTCTGTTCGTGGATTCCAGCTATGGCTTTGTTTTTCTGCGTGCGAGGCTTCGAAGAGTTGAGGGATGAATTTCAGATAATAACAGGTGTAGTACTGTAACTCGTTAACTAAATATTTTGTTTAGAAAACGATTAAAGAGTTAGTTGAACAAAAATTGCTGGTTAATTCTAAGCCACTAGAAGAGTCTGTATTTGTTTAATCTTATGGTTGCAAAAATGCTCAAAGAGATGGAATAGTTTCGAAACTACTTAGATTTATGGAATCTTATCAGGAAGTCGACGTGCTACTAAAACTGAATATGAGCAAATAAAAGTTTCATTCGCAAATATCTTCAAGGCCTTCGTAAATGCCAAGGTGAAAAGGAAAAGCTGCGCGTGCAAGGAAGGTCAAGCGAATGGTCGCCTGCTTTGCGGATGCCCCCCCTCCCACCCCTCGCCGGGTTTCCAGTGGTCGTCTTGGCCTCTATCCGGCTTTCTTGCACTCAGGCTACTTTCACTCTCGTTTTTATGCCAGTGTTGTTCGAATAAGGTGTAACGAGTTCAACTTTCTCTCCTGCTTTCTCAATGCGAAGATGGAATTTCGGCTATTTCCGAGCCTGTTCTGTCTCTTGCTCCAACGAAAAAAAAAGCTAGAAATGTGACAACTTAGGAGCATCTCTTTCACGATTGCCAAACGCGAATAATTCTGGGTGTGCTTTCTATGAATGGACGGATAATGAGAAACTCTTTCCCATTCTAATTATCGCGATTAAAGGAAAAAAAAAACTTCCTGTATTCCATTGAATGAGCGGAAGAAAGGAGGAAAAGATGAAGCATGGCCACAGGCGATGTAATTGATGTTGCAGGAAGCGATCGTTTCCGCGCGTTCGAGTGTGTATCGGCCGCACGATACAGGGCCTCGCCGTAATGACGCGAGCGTAACGGGTCATTTACGTCTCCCGGCTGAAATTGCAGACGACCGAAAGGCGTGTCGTATTCATCACCGTCGGTCACCGCGAGAGAAAGCGAAAAGAACCCAGGAAAGGCGGGGGAATCAAAAGCCTCCGAGCCGGGGGGAGGGGGGATGTGGGTCATGCACTCGTAGCCTATGCGTGAGGAGAGCGGCATGGTGAATCCAGTCGGTCGCTGCTGCTGCTCCGTGCGGGTCTCGACCGGTTTCGTGGGGCCTAAGAGTTTTCGTCGAGTTTCGAACGTTCGTGGCTGTGTGAGTTCGATTCTCCTTTCCTTCCGTGTTTCCGAAAAACGCATTTTTGCGTAGTTTTATTCCAGGTCGTTCACACGGAATACGTTTCGAAGCGAACCGCACAAAGCACCCGACGCGAAAGAAGGCAAATAAAACAAAATCGATCCATCGATGTAAAGTGCGAGGCACCCGCGCAGCCTGCCCCGACGACGACATTTCTACGGCAATGTCCTCACGATGTCGACATGACAACATTCTGCTTGAGGAAGGCCATTTTCAGACTCTTCCTCACCGTGGATGGTGATTCCTTCGGTTCGCGATCTGGATGTAATTGGGAATTCCAGTGATTCGTAACCCGTAAAGATGCGATTGCTCTTGTATGCACTTGAATGCGTTTCATGCTTGAGGAATTTTCGGGGTTTTAATCGCCAAATATTAACAGTTGGAGAATGCATTATGGAATATACAACTACGAGATGCTCTTTAAATACTTTTACTGTCCAGATATAAGTTAAATCTTCGTAAAAATCTTTCGTGGAAGTCTCATTTTCGAAGACACGAATGCAGCATTCAGGACATTTCACGCTGTCGTGTATCGTTGTAGGAGTAGCCAATATTGATTTTTTTTTTCAAGTACTTCCAGCGGTACGAAGTACCAACAGAACAACAACGACGAACGAGTGACATAATGGGAATCGACCTCGTCCGAGCGTCTACACACCTCGATGAGGAAGAGACGAGAGCCCCCTCTCGTGGGAAGTGGTAGCCACACGGGGTGGGTGCCGAGCATTCGCCCGTCGAGGGTCAGTGGACGGCATCGCCGAGAGTTATCGGTGTGCATCGATTTGTGTACCGGCGGGACTGCGAGACGAGTGCAGTGTCCGCATCGTGAGGGTACCCGCATTCCCCACTCGCATGCGACGCCACGAATGGGGTATCTAAACAATGGCCTGGGCCCGTGAAGGACGAAGGCGTTTCCTGCAATCGGAAAAACGCTCGTCCGCAAAAAAATGAAACTCCGCAGCATCGTCCGCGTCCCCCTCGAGTTCCTCCCGTTTCTTCTTCTTCGTCTGCGAGATTCCTTTCGTTCCGCTTTGGAACGCTGTGGAAGTTGCACCCTGGATGTTGCACCCTTGCGTTGCACCCTTGATGTTGCGCCCTTGCGACGGCGCGAGACCGCTGTGCCATCCTTCTTCGCGGCCTTCGAGTGCGCCTCAGGAATTCCACGGCCGCGTGCAGGATCTCCTTCGCTTTCCCGGACTCGCTTCAGAGGACACGCGGAAGCTTCTCTTGCCGAAAGGAATCGCTTCCACCCGACGGAACTCTGTCACAATGACACGGTCTTATTTCAAGCGGCAGCGTCATTGCATTTTCCCTCCTCTGAACCGAAGATTTTTTTTTGTCCCGCTCTTTTAACGATGAAAACGGAAAATCGTGTCTGAGGAAACTCAGTCGCGCAGCCCCAAGGTCAGTGTGAACGGGAGAGGCCGGCAAAAGAGAAGTATTTGCTCGACCGAGTATTCAGCCGAATAGCAAACTCCTGATATGCGATGGAAGCCTGAAAGGCCCGTGAAGATCCGGGCCCGCCCCTCTCGTCCGACTCCTAAGGACACGGAGGTGCATCGATACGGAACTTCTTTCTCCGTCAAGGTCCGGCATCTCATTTAGATCCCCCCCCCCGTCCATTACGAACGCCACAATTACCCCGAAACGCAGATCCCACGAGAGGACCATTCATTCATTTTCGCGATTGCCCCATCCCGACGAGATGAGGCCTCTGGTCGAAAAAGACCTTGGAGCGTCCTCGGATGCTCGGATCCGGGCGACAGACCGACGGACCGACGGACTCCGGCTTCCCTGGTGGCATTTTGTGGCACGTCCAGCCTCGAGCGACATCATCCTTCAACCTCGTTCGAGGTCTGCCGACGGTCCTTCTGCCCGTCACCTTGGACCGAGTGACTCTTCCTGAGAGTCTCTCAGGGAGGCAGGGCACATGCGAGGGGGCATAGCGGGGGGGCAAGCCATAAGCAGGGAACGCGTCGGTGTCGCTGGACTCGAGATCTTTGAATTCGGAGAAGCATCTGCTCGATCTTGTGTTCGCATACGAACACAAGATCTGTGCCTACGAGCACAGACGAGGACAGGGAGAGATAGTTGAAAACCGAAGTTCGTTTCCTCGAAATTTCGGATTCGGTAACCACGATTCACCATCCCGGCTGCATCCAGACATTTGTTTACGACCTTGGAACAGGGAAAGCGCGCATCGTGACTCGTGACGGACCTTTTCCTAGCGAACAAGTGGCTGACAATCGTCAATTTAGTTTTCTTTCTAATGCAAACCGAACCGGTACGCTAAATACTTACGTGGACGCATCATATTAGTATTATTATCAGTATCAACAATGACAGTAGAAGTGAAAAGAAAATGCAAGTCATTCATGTGTCAATTTTAGCAAGCCAGTTTTCCATCTGGTCGAGGCACAAATTGTCTACAGGTAGAGGTTCGGTTTCATTCTAGTCGTACATTACAGGGTGTTCAGAAAGTCACGCACCCAAGGGAAATTGCTGTTCGTTCGATTAAATATTCAAAGTAAGCATCGTTCGCGGCAGGGAAACGACCTCGTCCGTCGTGGATCGCGGTCCCGACAACCCAAAATATTCGTGGAGGGAGTTTTCAGCAAAAATTCATCCCAAACTGTGCCAAACCAAGCCAATTGAAAAGGATATAGTCACTTTCGCAGGGGTCGTGAGGGAAACCTTGGAACGGGGAAAGGGAGGGAACCTACCCGCAGAGGGATGACATGGCAACCCTCTCTCACTCATTTTTCCTTTCTCGAGATAAACCGTTACGCAACTTTTCTAAAGTGTATCCGGTCGTTAGAGCAAGTTGGTTTAGAGCGAAAGCGACTAAATTAGAGTAAACAAGGCGTCAAGGGGTCCGAACGGCGACCAAAAGCCACAAGAAAAGCTGTTCTAAGGGAAACCACTCTTTCCCCTTACGCGGGGACGGAAAGGGAGCGAACGCCTTTCGGAAGAGCAGAAATGGCAGCTGGATACAAGGAATAAAAATCGATGAAAACCAGTTGCAGAATAAGAAAGCGGAAAAAATTTTCGCCTCATTCCTATTGAGAACTGGTGCGCAAATGTCCGGCTTCAAAGAAGGAGAAAGCGACCCTCGACATATAGAGGGGGGGGGGACATGACATGACACCTACATTTGACGTGTGCTTTGTGGGGTCCCGGTTCCTCTGGCACGAGTTGCTCGTATGCTTCTCTCTCTCTCTGTCAGATACGATTGAATTGTTCCTGGCAGTCATAAGACGTAATGCAAGCAATGTCTGGTTTCGCTATTAGAATTCCGGAAGTCTTAATTTCTCTGCTTTTCTCTACCTTCTTACGAGAAGCATTCAACAAGTTCGTGTCGTGATCTTTGGGGCTGAAAAGTGGTCTATTTGCAAAACATTCTGTTGTCGGGCTCCACGCAGAAAGAGCGAATATTCCAATGGCTGTCGTCTTAAAAGTGAGAAAAAGTGGTACGCATAGATGGATAGATATTGAAAAGCGGGAAAGATCCTATTACCGATTAGCTAGCTGTACTTTTTTGGAACATTTTTTGCAAAAAGACCATATTTCCTTTCAGCCCTTCAATTCACTGAAGGAAAACTGCATGAAACATTTTCCCTCCCCCCTCCCCCTCCCCCTCATGCTCTACGCACACTTGCCAGCGATACACCCTCTTCTCAAAGGCGGCACCAACACGGTCAGGAAATCGTCTCTCCCCCCCCCCCTCCCCTCACCCCTCACCCCCTCCCCCTCNCCTCCCCCCCTCCCCCTCACCCCTCACCCCCTCCCCTCCCCCCCTTGCTGGTAGACCTTCAGGTTTGGGAATTGCCCAGGGCCACTGAGGGCCAGGTCGGGAGAAGAGGGTGGGTGTGGAATCGTTTCGATCTTATCGTCCCGTAATTTCTTGCCATCTTAAGGCGTTTTTTCTGCTCTGCCCGGAATCAAATTGAAGGTGAAAAGTTTGTCCAAGTACTGCCCAGTGATCGGATGACTTTTGGGAACAGAAAATTTCAAAATGCCCACGGCATGGCTACGCGACAGACAGGACCGGATTAAGGATACGAGGGGCCTGAGTATGAGTTACATATTGCAACAACAAAAAAATGGAATGGAGGGCCTAAAGTAGGGCGGAAATATGAAGTCCTAAGGCTACAGCCAATGGGTTAATCCGGCCCTGGCGAGAGAGAAACGCCCTTAGTTGGCCCAGTCGGGGGTCATTCTGCAACGTGACGATGCACCTCCGCAACGAGCGCCGTAACCTCCGTATCGTGGGATGATGACATCGAAGTGCTTCCACACCTCGACCTTGACCCCAGTGGTCCTCGGTCGTACCCAAATCTGGATTTCGCCAGGGGACGGCGACTTCCTGCGTCGGTTCCGCCTTCCAGAGGCTGGCAAGCATGCGTGGACGAAGGGGGGAACTCGTCTCGAAAAGGGGCCGAAAGACGACGCTTCGTTCCAAACGGTTCCTTTACGATAAATTAACGGAACGAACTCATTGAATACATCTGATTGAAAACCGGCCACCTCCCCGAATTCCAATGAACGGCCTCTTGCCCCCACCCCCATAGGAAGTGTTCCATGAGATCCTGCCGCTCTCCTCGGCCCCGAACCATCGAGTTACGGTCCAGTCGTGGGCCGATGCACATCGGTCACGCGAGGGGCACGGTTGGGCACGGTGCTCGCTACAGTTCACGGCCTTTGGGAACGTGGCTTCGCATTCCGCAAAATCTGTCTATCAGACGTTCCCGTAATTTTTTTCACGTTAACACATTAAGGGTGACATGCACCGGATCCGTTTAAGCTAAACTAATCTGATTTCACAACGGTCCCCTATGGGAACCAGTTTAACAGAGATAAACTTATTCCCATAGACGCCCATTATGAAAGCGAATCAGTTTAAAGTTAAACGGATCTGGTGCATGTCACCCTAAAAAGAGGAAGACATGAGAAGGACCGAAAGGAAAACTGATCTACTCGAAAAAAAAAGTTCCAAGAAGCTGATAATTTGTCTAACGTACGTTTCTCCTATCGTGGAAGATGTCGTCTGTGGGAATCACGTAAGGGAGAAACTGATCCCTCTATCTGTTCCAATTTTTACTCGCTTTTTTTTTTTTTTTTTTTAAGAAGACTGTTATAAAAATATTCACTCCTGGAGCACTCAGAAATTCTTATTTTCGCAGATGAACCATTTTTAATTTCATCTCACCATTGCGTCGCAATAACACCCCATCCCCCCAAAAAAGGGGGAAGCTTCGGGCGGCCTCTTCCATCTTCCCTCGATCGCCCCGTCGAAACTCCGGCACGAGTCCTCACGCATTGCACGAGGACTCGTGCCGGAGTACTCATGTTTGAATCCACACGCATTGCACGAGGAATCAAAGGAGATGGAGAGAGCCCTCTGACGGTATAGAAATCGCCGAGATCGTGACCGGAATCTAATGAGCGGGAAAAGAGAGGGTCGAATTTAAATGCCCTCTTCAACCCCATAAGTGCTTATCATCGCGAAAAAAAAAATCTCCAGCATCTTTTGCGAAATAAAAATGAAACAAGAAGCTTAACCCATAGCGACATCTCTCCAGACCATGGTGATATTTGCTCGGGTCATAACCCAACAGGCGACCCGATAGGCTGCGTTACACGATGCGCTGTTCGGCGTGGAATATGTTCCACAATTGTCCGTACGGATTTATATATAGCGTGGAATGCAATCCACGTTGGTATTTAACCTCTTGAGGACGGATGAAGTTCATGAACGAAAATTTTCCCGAACTGAAACACGTTAGTATAATTACGGTTCGGCAAACTGGGGATTCCCCTAATGCTTAGTCATCATCATCACTCATCAAAGAGGCAATAATAATACGCACCTAGTAAGTGAATACGATCCACATCTCAAAAATGTGCTTTTCTGGCCAAAATTAATCCCGTCTGAGGCGCAATTTTGCCAAAATTAATCCCGTCTGAGGCGCAATTTTGCCAAAATTAATCCCGTCTGAGGCGCAATTTTGCCAAAATTAATCCCGCACCCATGTGGTTAAAAGGTTGAAAGGATGGAGGAATTTTTGCATTTTAATTCTCCCTCCGGTATTTCCCATCAGTCGGCTACCTCCCTATTTGAATTTTGCCTGTCGCATACGCCACCCCGATTCGATCGATTTATTTCACGCGGTCGTTGTGAACGAAATTTATGAGCGATTTCGCCAGGGGGCTCTTCGTCACTGCGTTTCTTTTCAAAATTAACAGTAAACATTCCGAGCGGCGATATCCTTCACCTGTTGACATCCCTCCATTCTTGTGCTTTCCTTGCACCCGTCTCGCACAAGACGGATAGAGAAAGAGAGAGAGAGAGAGAGAGAGAGAGAAAGAGAGAAAGAGAGCGCCCAGGAATCCAGCCACCACACGCACCACGAAGTGATGCAAAGCCGTGGTTGGCGGGGGAACGGGAGGGACACATGCGATTGTGTAACTCTTAGAGGCGTGACGCCGGGTTCCACACCTCGCATTTTTCGCTTTGTTTCATCTTTACACCAGGACAATGCGTCGTTCGGAATTCACAGTTTGAGAAAAGCAAAGAGAAGAAAATGTGAAGTGCACAGGACGCGGGATTGCCTCAAATCGCCGTGCCAAGGTACCTGTAACGATCTATCGACACCGTGCAACGTGAAAACACATTGGATTTACTCCGAAGATATCATATGAAAAAAAATCCAGCGTTTCATAAGATTCATGACAGCACGAGCAATAAAATTGTATTGGTAATTTGACCTTATTAAGAGAATGGTCGCGACAAGAAACGATTACATCGGCCGACTCTATCCTGGAAACGGCAGTCACGATGAGTCATCGAGTCTGGTGTCGTCTCGTCGTTCCTCGATGCCCCGTGTCGAGCCGCTCGGCAGCCGTGGGACGGAGAAACGGAGCCGTTTGATGTCGCGGGCCTCGGTCTCGAAAGAGAACGAATGACGTCGAACTTCGTCGCTTGAATTGCAGGACCTGATGCCCTGGGAAGAATCGACTGAACGCGGGGATGCCGAACGGAGAAATCCCTCACGAGGAGTCGAGGAGGCATGGCTACGACAACCATGCACGAGAAACGGAAGAGACAGAGAGACGGGACCCGCCGAGATTAGTCCTCCCTCCGCCGTCAACTTCATCGTCTGTACGTGAGTCGAGTCCCTCCTCCCCTTCCCTCCCCCCCCCCCTCCTCCTCCCCTTCCACCACCCCATTCCCGCGCTTCGAGCCCGACGAGGGACCGTTCAATTGCTCTTCCCTAAAGGACCGGAAGGTTTCGGACTCTAGAGCTCTTTCGTCGACAGGGTCGGCAGAGAAGGGTCAAAGATATATCGCCTCTTGCGTCTGGCGTTTCACCGTGCTTGGAGTCTCTCAGCTGCTGTTAGCCGTGTACGAGAACGCGTTAGGCATTCTCTCAAATCCCTTATGGACGTCGTGCATGTCTCTGTCTCATGCAACAGACGTAATATGACCTCCAGATTCTCTCATCTTCCATCGGTGATTTGGCAATGATCATTGACAATTTAAGGACTGAAAAGAAAAGCGGTATACCTGCAAAAGATGTCCGGAAAAAAAAAACAGTTGACTTTGTGCACTTAGACCCTTTTTCGTTTCATTGAAGATAGTAACTTTTGGGGTTTCCTGTGAGTGAAAACTTTGCCTATCCACGCGTACCAATATCTCCCACTTTTAAGACGGTCGATGGAATATTCGTTCTTTCCGCGCGGAGCTCGAGAAAATATTTTTTTTTGCAGATAGACCACTTTTTCTTCAGTCTTTCTATTAGTCTGCGCACACGCGCGGCAGAACAAGAAGAGCAATTGAATCATTCCCTGAAGTTTCCTAAAATAATATTATAATAAAAGTGACGGGTGCGAAGCACGCTGTTGCTCATCTCTTGCTTCTCGGGATTCACGAACCCGGCGAACGTCGATAGGGCGCAGGAAGTCCGAGGCCCGTATCGCGGTTTTCTGGAAAGTGATTCACATCCTTGGATTTAAAGACAACGAATATTATCTCTCGATCCTTTCGCTCGTCCTTGCAAACCTTCGAGTGGAAGCGCGGTTTAGGTTAAGTGAAGCGGCAGAGATGGGTCCCACTCGTCAGGTCTGTATCCGTGAGGGACCCCACCGTGAGCTGCGCGTGACGTGGGCGATGGAAGCCCGAGCGGGAAGGGGGGAGGGAGGGCTTGGCCCGCCTTTCGCAGGCAGGCACTTGGTGATGCCGAAAAACGGGGGGAGGAGAGAGGCAGGTCTCTTCGATGGGAACTTTAACTGCTTTTCGATTTTTCGGTTCTCCGAAGGTGGAAGCCTAAAATGTGGATGATGGATGAGGTCCAGCGCTCTCGGATGCCATCCGATGCGGCCACTACCACTTGCGTCACTTCAGCTTCCGGTGGAATGTCTCTTGACCATTTGCAAAGAGGAGTGAGAGTGGATTCTCGATCTCTTTTTCTTTGCTCGAGTAGTGGAATATCGATAGGAACTAGTGAGGGAGATCGCGTGCATGTTCGCAGCTGCGAGTAGACCCATTCTCGAGGTACGCCACCGGCTCTTCGAGATATATACTGTTGCAGAAGCTACAGTATCAGCTGGTGATCTATTCCATTCTCCAAGTCTACTTACGAGCGAAAAATCCCTGTCACGGTTTCTTGCTTGCCCCAGGCTCATGTCATGTTTGGCGATGTCCCCTTGTGGAAAACATACCTTCGAGAGCGGACAACTTTCTCCTGCTCGCGATAATATATCTCCGTAATAATTTAAAAAAACCCTATCATTTTCTTCAATAATCTCTCCGTTTAATTACGGTTAAGAGAATTCGATCTTCCTTCATTCAGAGTCCCAGTGAATAATAATTCTTTGCTCTTTCATGCACAAACCTTAACGGCGGAAATAGATTTTTAGAAGAGATTTAGAGATTTTAAAATTTTTATTTAACTAGATAGGAATTCGTGCTTGTTTCATGATCCAATTTTAAAAGCTTTAAGCGCCTGCGATCTCTCCAAAGAATTTTCACGTCATTATGGATGGTGTGGACAAAAAGAGAGCCTCCTTGTTTTCTAGGGAAACGCTGTTACTAGTAGTATCGTAGAGCCTCTAAATGATAGGTAATTCACATTATTTAACTACCAAATGGCATAAGATAGGGCGCCATGTAACACTTCGCACCTAAGGAAAACGCAAGGACTTTACATGCAGTAATGCGGAACGACGTTGGTTCCACCCATCATTTAGTACTTACGTAATAGCCAAGGATTTCGTCCTTCACTATGGCCTATTTAAATTCCATTCCCTCTCTCTTGATTTATCTTCCTTCCTCCAGAGAGCAGACTTATTAGGAGGGCCAGCGGTAAAAGAAAGTGAGGATGATAGTGGAGGACCGTGTGGAGTCTGCGGCCTGGAGCCTCAATGCCTACAATCCTACCGCAGCCCGCCGTGGGTCCTCTTTTGGCTCTGCTGTGCCTCATTCCTGCAAGGCGAGTGCATTAGGTGTTTCAAGGCAGAAGTGCTGAGTCGTGGTGATTGGGCCTTTCATTCCTTAACACCAATAAACACATTTAGGGTAATGGGGCTCTAGTGAAAGTTCGCAAGGTCGGCTCAAGGTTGGAAGAAAAACGTAATTCTAGATGGGATGAGAAAAATGATTGTTTCATGACACCATTTTGCAAACCCACCGTTTCCTTGTATGGGTTGATGGAGGTGGAATTTTATGTCAGAAAAATCACTTGCTTTTTCTTTCACATCACATGACAGCCAAGCCAGCCACATTCCCATGGTGCATTTAACATGTATTCTCTACATGCATTTGTCACATACTCATGGCTTCCCTTGCTTGAGAATGTTCAGGGGATTCCTCTGCTGTTTCTACTGTATAATAATAAATAAGACTTTCCACAGATTTCATTTTCATCTTATGCTGCTTTCTTGTCAACATGATTTCATTTTCCACATAGGATAGGTGATACAAATTCCGACCCCCCGAAGTTCAAAATCTGCCCCCTCACCCACGATTTGAAATTAATTTTTGGGGAATTTATGTCATTTTAGAGGATAATGCACTCACTGCTCATTCACGTTTAGAAACCAAGCATTGAGTAACTTGATTGTAAAAGGCTGTTTGGACTTTTGATTACATTGAAACATATAACGTGGGGGCAGACTTCATAGCAGGGTCGGAATTTGTACTACCTACTCTATCAAGAGGAGCAGTAGCCTGAATAAACTGCTCTATTCCCTAGCATGAACTATTAATAGAGGAAAGAGAGAGATGGCGGAGGAATTCACTAGCTTGACACATTTCTTTGCATTGGTGGCGCTGAAATGTAATGATTTCAATTATTCACTTCTACCATGATGGACATCAGATGAGGTTATGGCCAAATTGGAAACTATGTAAATGATTTTTCATGCTTCTTTATGCACCTAGTTCTGTTGGACATAGGAAAAATGCATTTTTAATTAGTATAGGGAGGGATAAGAGATACTTGAGTTTCCATAAAGTGAAGATCATGTTTACTTGAGTTAGGCATTTTGTTTTCCAATGGAGGCCTTTGATAGGTTTGTTTCTTGCATAAATTTAATGCTCAATGCCTTCCATGACTTTTCACAGGAATGGCAGTGAATGGACTGGTGAATGTGGTCATTTCCACCCTGGAGAGACGCTTCCAGCTGAGTTCCAAAGAAAGTGGCCTGATCGCATCCTTCTATGACATTGGATATTTTTTCTGTGCCATCCCCATCACTTATTATGGAGGTAAAATCAAATTAAATGTGATACACCTCACAAGTGGATTGAACTCTTTGAAACAGATAATTTCTGCTGATTGCTCTCTATATGGCAGATGAACCTCAAATAGGCAGCTGGCAAGTCTCCATCTGGTGTGATTCAAAATTCAATAGTTTTGGAGGGCAAGAAGGGGGGGGATTGCTGGGAGTATATATAAATGATTTACATGTCTCTGGGGAGGCAATTCCTTCACAATTGGACCATCATGCGTACATTACCTGCCATCATTTGGTACAGTAGTTCCTTGAAGAGCTGCAAGGTGTTGAGTGTATTGGACTTGCTGCCACTGAACTCAGAGGGTTATATGCCTAGCTTATTTAGATAAAGTTTATTTGGCCTTGATGAATAACAGACTATTGAATGCCTTCTATGGCAAGAGAAGGCACTCAATGGCACCTTCACCAGGGTATGGGGTGGTGAACACAGA
The DNA here is from genome assembly GCA_905338385.1 of Darwinula stevensoni. NCBI lineage: Eukaryota > Metazoa > Arthropoda > Ostracoda > Podocopida > Darwinulidae > Darwinula > Darwinula stevensoni. The sequence goes on from CAJPEV010001064.1 coordinate 18,106, forward strand.
CTTTTCAGTTACCTGCATACTTCACCAAGTAACATTTAACCTGGACATCTGACCAAAACTCAGGCATGAATTCCTTCTGAAGTTTTCCCATCAGCCTCAGGAGCTTAAAAGCTTTCAAGTTATACATCCTTCCCTTCATTGGTTATTCTTTCTTAGGGTTGGCTTCAACTACCCCAGAAGGAATAAAAAGCATTTTGAGAAGTAGCAGATAACTGAAATTATATATTTCAAACTCACTAAGTCTGCTTATCTTGAGTGTGTCCTGACATTTATGGCAGAAATCTGTCCATTCTTTCATAAACCTGCATTCTGATGATAATTTTTTCCTAGAAGAGGCTTGAATGAGCTAAACCTTAGTTAAACTCTCCAACAGAACTCAAGGCTATACAGTTAGGAGGTTCATAAATACTATAGGAACCAAGTACCAATATTATGCCTGCAAGAAGCTGCATTGCTATCATCAATTTTTTTTAGGTCGACCAGGAGCCTCAAAGCCAAGATATCTGGCCCTAGGAATTCTTCTGCTTGGGCTGGGATCGCTGATCTGGACTTTGCCACACTTCCTCACAGAGCAATATACAGGAAATGGAGAAGAATCTGATGTAGGTACAACTTCTGCACCAACCTCACCACCAGGCTTACTTCCTTTGCTATTTTAATTTTACTGGCCAGTGAAGCTACATATATGAAGTGTCTATAAGGTAAGATTTGGATGCATTCCTCTGCAGCCATCAGTGTGCCTGAGGAAAGAAGACATAAATGGGACCATGGCCTTGACTCACATGGGACGTGATGACAGATTGGCCAATTTCAGATTTGTGTTCTTCTTTGCTCAATTCATGATTGGTTGTGGGGCCACTCCTCTCTACACACTAGGAGTCACATTTCTCGATGAGATCACTTCTACTGCAAACTCTGCTGTCTACCTTGGTGAGATGAAATAACTATTCAAGTTTTGGGTCTCCTAGGATTGCCAAAATTGAAGCCTTAATTACTTTATTTTATTTTCAGGGACTTTTTACTCTATGGCTGTGGTTGGTCCTGCAGTGGGCTTTTTGCTTGGTGGACAGACCCTCAAGCTTCATACTGATATTTCAATGTATGAAGCCGAAAAGTAAGGCAGGCAGATTATTCTCATTTATACTGCAAAATTTTGATTTTCCAAACCTGCTGCTATCTCCATAAAAAAGCAAGGCAATCACAAGAATTCATCCTATAGAGTAGCAGTATCTGCAGCATGAGTAGCAGTATATCGCCTTGTATAAAACTAAACAAACCAATTAGCATGGAGCAAGTTGGGCTATTACAGTGTTTTCTAAAATGCTTTACTCTGGCTCCTGTTTTTTTTTTCCTACTTGCAGTGATACTTTTTAAAGAATCTTATCAACTCAATTGGATGATCTGAAGTCTAAATAAGTTTGAGTAACTGACATTCACTGTGGATTCAGATTTGAGCATAACCTCCATGAAACCAAAACCTTGCAGACCTTGCAAACCTTTCCTCTTGCAGATTGGGGCTGACACCAAACAACACCCTTTGGGTGGGTGCCTGGTGGGTGGGGTTCCTTGTGTGTGCTGTACTCTCTGTCATCATTGCCATTCCCATTATGGCTTTCCCTGATGATTTACCTGGTATGTCAGAACTCATGCACATGCTTAATATTTTGGGACATTATTTTCTTGTGAGGAAAGGCTTCCTCACCCAGTGAGGAAGCCTTTCCTCACAAAATTTGCAATTTTTTCAAAATTTGCAATTTTTTTTAGTTGAAGAGTCTTGAATGTCAGAAGTGGCCTCTTTTATTTCAGCTTTCTTCAGGAAATTGTGAAACTTAAATAATTTTCACTAAGAACAATTTTCAAATTGTTATCTGATACAGATATAGTGAGTTTCAATACCTAATTTGCAGAGGTCTTAAGAAGAAAAAGAGAAGCTAAAAGAAGCTTAAAGGAGAAGCAAAAGTTGAGAAAAAGGTTTTAGGGTCATTTAAGAGATTGTCAGTGATATCATGTCACTTAGTTCCAGTTCCAGTTTCAGTCTCAGTTTAGTTATGCCCAGTTTCAGTCCATCATGGAAGTTCTGCTAATTGAAGATGAACTGTGGACTATGACCAGTTTGTTGAGTCACTGTTAAATGGAAATAAATTGAAACTGAAAATTAAACTGAAAACCCAAGTGGGCTTATTCTGTACATTGGAGTTCTTGAAAACTTTTTTTTTTTCTTGGTTTATTAATTTAGCGAGCATATTGACTTAGATATTTTCATCTGATTCACCATACTTGGACAGGCTTAAATGCAAAGTGTAACAACTGAGACAAATTTTCAAGAGATTGGTTGCTGCACTGCCAGGGATTTTGCTGAAAAAAATATTGTGTGCTGGGGGCTTTGAGAAATTGGTAAATTCAAAATTTCAACAGTTTAGGCTCAATGATCATTGAGATGCCCATTGAAGTTTGAGAGGGCAGGGTAGAATGACCCTTTGGACAAACAATATCTCCCAAACTACTTAAGCTAGAAGCTTTTAATAGCTCATTTTAAACTGCAAAGCCAGGCAATCATAATGCATCCTGAGTTTCTTTGTCTCAATTAAGAAAAAATTTGCAATTTTAATAAATTGATGAAAATTTCCAAAATTCTATACATTAAAAATCCACAATAAGAATGCTTGTAACTAGTCCAAAAATAAATTTAACCCACATATGCCTGGCATTTTATATGTAGGACAGCATGCAGGGATGAACACCATGAACTTTGACATTTCTTGGTCAGCTGTTTGAATGGACACAGCTTGATCAGTTGCTAGCCACACACTGAAGAATTACTTGATTTTGTGTGCCACTAGTGCCATTTGTTGATCTACAATGAACTACAGGCAGGAACTTTTGATGCACATCTTTGCACACCATCATACATATGTGCATAAATTTGTCATGGTTCAGAATAGGAGCAACTTGTTACCAACTAGTGGGTTTTATCTCAAGAAACATTTTACAAAATCAATACAAAGGCAGATTTATCCTTAGCAACATAGCCATCATAGGCAGGTTATCACTGCAAGATGTTTCACCATTAGATTTTTGGCAGAATGCAAATTTTGATGGATGGAGGAATTTAAAGGAGTTTTTAAATGACCAATTAGGATGATGTGTCTTTTGCTAGCCAGATGCTATGAGTTCAATATTGTACAATCCAGTTATGCTAATAAATATCCTCTAATCTCCAAATAATAGCATAATAGCATAATAGTAAACAGGACCCTTTCTGGTTAAAATTCCCAGGACCATTTCTGCTTTTGCCTCAACTACTGTATTTACAATATATGCCCATTTGATCTGGTGGGGTTCAACTGTGGTTTCAGACATTTGGATCATTTCTCATATAAATGTACCCGATTTGTTTCATAAAAAGAGCAACGTAGAATAAGTGGTTTCTCTTGATCACAAGCAAATGGTACAGCCTAAGTAAAATGGTCATGAAAAACAACTTAGATTCAGGAATTTTGTCATGATCATCAAAATGATGATACTGAATTACTGATAAGTTTTTATTTCATTGTGTGATACTGTAGGGAAGAAGGCTATTCAAGTTCACAAGGTGGATGAAGTACATCAAGGGTATGGTGTGGAGGAGGCCAATACCCTTGACTTCAGTTGGTCCACTGACTTTCCTAGACATCTTCGGATTCTACTCACCAACCCAACCTTCATTTTCATTAACTTTGCTGCTGCAAGTGATGGCCTCCTCCTGGCAGGGTTTTCTACATTCCTTCCCAAGTATATTGAGAATCAGTTCAGACTTTCTGCCTCCTTAGCTGCCTTATTGATGGGTTCCATAACAATTCCTTCAGGAGGAGGTGGAACATTTATTGGTGAGTTTTCCTCTTGCATGATAGTCTTGACATTAAACTTAGTATGAGATACTTTCATGTGATATTTGTTCCAGGTGGATATGTGATAAAGCGATTTGATCTTCGATGTGCATCCATCATAAAGCTATGTGCAGTGGCCACATTATTGACTGGACTTTGTTCCTTCTTATTTCTTCTTGACTGTCCTAATGTGGAATACACTGGCTACAATGTCGGCTACCTTCATCCAGTCAACAAGTATGTATTCATCGGTATCATAAAGTGTGCCTCAAAATTCTCACATGGATTTTAAAAGTAATTTATTCTCGAACAGATGAAAGTACAGTTCTGTAGACTTCTGCTTTTACTTTATACACAAAAAAGCTTTTTCATGAAAACCCATCAAACCTCTCTGACAAGCTATCTCAGCTCAACATGGCAACCTCAAAGATCATATCATTTTTGCCATTTCTGGACTGTTATTAACAAATCCCTTTGCTAAATTCTATTGCACCTGCTGCAAAAGCTTATTCAATTCTCTTTCAAGCCCTGCTAGCCTTGGAGCTTGATATGTCCCTGCACAAGGAAATTCATGGGCTTTATAATCTAACACTCCATTCAAATACAGGTTCTGTGCAGGTTACAGCCCTGAAGTGGCAAAAATGCTATGATCATAGGGGTGGTCATGCTGAGGTGAGATTACTTGCCAGAGGCTTGATGGCTTTTCAGGATAAAACTTTTTGGTTTATCAAGCAGAACTGTTAGTATACAGAACTGCACTTTCATCAGCTTGAGAATAAATTACCATAAAAATCCTTCAGAGACTTTAGTCACCCTGCATATATACAAAGTATGGCAAAAAAAGACAAATGATTTTTCACCTACTCCCACTTGAGCTACTTTCACAAAACTCTCAATGTGCATATATGGATAAGTTTCATACTTCAAAATTTCTTCCAAAGTCATTGCTCTTAGGCAAGGCCAGGAGTAATAACTAAAAAGAAGTTGGACATTGAAAATGGACATGGAAATGGACAGGTTGGATGGAAAATCTCATTACCAGCATGAGCTGGCAATGAGAACACATTCAAGTGCTTTGCTTCTACAGGGTGGGCCAAAAGAAAGTTCCACATTTTTCATTCCTCTGTCATATTTTTGTTCATTGAGTTAGGTGCCTGTAATTTACATCATTGCTTAGAATGGCAACACTGCAATCAAACACACTTTTTCGTGAGAAATGGTTCAGAAGTTTTTTGCACAGTGATGATTTCATGCCATTAAGTGAAAAACCACTGCTGTGTGAACTGGGGATTCCTCCTTGTGCCTGTACATGTGTGTGTGGTGGCCAGTGATTTTGAATGTCCAGCGTTACAAACACATTTTTTTGTCATTTTGTGTTTCATCCCCAGTGTGCTGCATGACATCTGACGTGCATGGTTTTGTGCTCACCTATCACAAAATATGTATGTGTAACATATTTTATTCATTTCAAATCAAGGACAAAACGAGAGTTGACTGTGCCTCATGTGAGCAAATCAGTTTTGGGAAGGACAATATTGCCCACATCACAGACAGGCAAATCACAGAAGCGGTTAAGAGAGTTGTGTGCTGTAACTATCACCAAGTGCCAAGGTAAGTTGATTGGAGTGCTTTAAGATGCTTCATCTATGTATGTGTACAAAAGCATCCACAGACAAGATGATGGGAAGATGATAAACAGTGAGAATTCCAAACAATGGCCAAAACAATAGGGTATACAAAGACTTACCCTGCAAGAGCCTTGCTCCTTCAAACCTTCTGCTGAAACAGAGCATTTTAGCCTGTCCACAATGGCATCAATAAGTGTGCCGCAGAGCAGTGGTTTTTCACCTCTCGCCATAAAGTCATCACTGTGAAACAACATCTCTATCCATTTTCAAATTAGAAAGTGCATTTTTATTGTAGTTTAATCATTCTAAACAATGGCAAAAATTGGAGGTACCTGACTTAACACATTCACTGCCAAGGATTTAAATGAATTAAAATTTTCAACTTACCTTCATTAATATTTGAGGGTGTGGTATTTTGTATGCAACCATTGTAGATTGTGAGATGTTTGAATGACATTCCTTGAAGAAATAAGTAACTATTAGGAGGACAGCATGAAAACAGCTATAGCTGTATATGGTCATGGCAAAATGGATCCATGAAAACGGCTATAGCCATTTTTGGCAGCAAATGTGTAAATAAGGGAAAATGTTACAGTGGAATGAAAAATGTGGAACTTTTTTTGGCCCACCCTGTATACCATTCAGGCCACATCAACTTCTCTTCCATTGTAATTAATTTTTTAGGTCCTCCTTTTTTGGCAGATCAGAATAAATCTAGTAAAAAATTTGGCCAAGTGAATCAATAAATATCAAAGCAGAGTTTGTTCAAAGTTCATTCAGATTTTCCCTTGGTCATTATTGGATGAGACAGGAAGACAAAGTACTCGAAAGGGATTTGATTTTTTTTTGTCCATTTTCAATTCCTGATTTATTTTGAATAATTGCTCATTGCCTTGATGTGACAATATCAATTTGAATGGAATTTAAAAAGTCTGTGTGGACAATATCAATTTTATGCTGTGCAAGTTTCATGAAAATAGCTCCAGTGATAGGAGAGATAAACAGGTTAAAAGTCATTGTTCATTTGTATTTTGCTATACCCTATACATCGATATGGCAAAAGTATCAATAGTATTTATGGACTGATCAGATTATGTCCATTGATCATGGCTAAGCCAAGAAGAGGTGAACAACTTTTCAAACTAGCTGATATCATGGAGCTATGCATTCAACTGCAAGTTATCAAGGAGAGCCCTCAATATAATAACAGGGATAAATATTCCCCTCCTACCAAATGTAACAACTGAATACAGTAATACCTTGCTTAGCGTTACCCCGTATTGTACTGTTTCGTTATAGCACTCTTGATTCTGGAGAGAAACATTTTTACTGAAAACCAAAAAAAAAATATCAAAGTAAAAATTATGAGTCAGAATATTCACAGCTCAATTCACATCTCCATATGTACAATACAATGGTATAATGACCCCTTTTAGCACTCTCTTTTCCAGGAATGCATCCTGAACGCTAAGCGGGGTATTGCTGTAATTATTTGGCTTCTGTCATTTCAAATTAATTTCTTGATACCTGAATGTCACCTGCAACATGCAAGGCTCAATATGAGAATGCACTTAATTCAATGTAGGTGTCTGATGGAAAATTTCCAGATCCCTCAGGCAGCCAGTTGATGGCCTCCAAGACCAATGTAACACACATTGTGCCAATTGTCTTGACAGCAAGTTTGATCCCATATGTGGAGCAGATGAAGTCATGTATTATTCACCCTGCTATGCTGGGTGCAGGGAAGAAAGACGGGACACAGACAATCTCAAGGTATGTTCAAAACATCTATATATATGTAAATCTTGTAATCTTTTGGTCAGCATTACTGGAGCAAGATGCATCTTGTCATCTCAGATAAGTTCAGAACATACTTGGAAAATAGGGTAGTGGCCTTGTTTCAAAGACCAGTGAAGATTAACTTTCAGAAGGTCTGAGTGACAATTTGACAGATGTTATGTTCTTCATGCATTTTTGTACATTTATGATTCCATGGCTCATCAATTCAAAAATTTTCCTAAGTTATGATATAAGAACATTTCTTCCTGATTCAACTTGAATCTAGATGTGGAATCACCCACTATTCACCATTATATGCCATGGGAATCTCATCCCTCTTACTGTGGCAATCACACTGTACCTTCAAAATAAGAATAGGGATCATTCCAAAACTCAGACTCAGATGCTCAAACTTCATTTAGGCAACACAAAGGGGACTTTTAAGATAAAGAGCTCTCTTGCCCTCATAGGAGTCCATGGATCCATTGAGTCTGGAGGACCAGCAACTAAAAAAGTTTCAGCATTTAGGCCTTAGACTTTGAGATTCAGGAGCTTCCTCCACATTAATACCTCCATGCAGTCTTGCAACCCTCATTCCTATACATCAGGGGTGTCAAACATATGGCCCATGGTGGTGGTTCATCTGGCCTGCTGTCTTTTCTTGAAATTTCTGCTTGGATTGACCGTCAGCACAAATTTCTGTGAAAAATTATGGGTAATTGCATCTGCAGGGTAAGGAAAGCAGACCACTGACCAATTTGAGTTTGACACTCTTGCTGTACATGAAACACTCGATATCGCAATATAAAAGTTTTTGAACTTATATAGGCTTAATGATTATGGTAAAATTATTAAATGCAGAACTGATATACAAACAAAATAGTTCATACCCATTCACTCCCATTCCCTTAGAGCTACTCTGGCTACCCTGAAGTGCCCAGCATTTTGTATCTCCACTACCAATAACACCATGCCTTTATCAATATTTGATAGAGAAGTTGTATTTATTACAACTACTGTATTTATTATAACTACATAAATACACAATACTATGAAGTTTTCAGGTTTTCAAAAACAGCCAAAAGCTTGATAGCCATATATCTTTTGACTTATTTAGTCATGTGCTCACAGTGAACTGAGAATATCAAAAGATAGTAAATGCTATGAAAATAAAATTAATAATGGAGTAAACAATTTTTTTTAATAATACAATTTTAATTATATTTATAGCATAACTGTATAGTTTCCAGGTATTGTATCACTGCAGAAGAATTTTTTCATTGCCTTGTCAATGTGATGTTACCCAGCTATACCTTCCAGTTTGGGAACTGATGGGAAAGTCACCTTCCCTGATGCTGCTGAATTTTTCTAACTAAAGAGTCTTTCATCTTTCCCACCCACCCATGTTTCACAACAGGTTTATGAATCTTGTGACTGCCTGGGCATAAAGAACTCAGAGCAGTTCTACCAACGACAGCTGAAGAATTCTACTGGAGAAACCAGCATGGAAGCTGTGGGGGAACTTTGTCCCAGTAAATGTAGCTATTTGCCCTTCTATATGGTTGGGCTCTTCATGGTCATTGCTCTCACTTTCTTCGACAGTCAGCCTGGCATAGCAGCAACTTTGAGGTAGGAGTTGGAAACATCATTGTCAGCATGATCACTTGCTATGATTTTTTCTGGAAGTGCAGAAATTTATTTTCTAATTACATGAACCTGAATGATTCCTCACCTTAATGTTGGTCTTGTTTCATCTCATGAGCATGTTTCCATTACAGATCTATGTGAACTGCACTTGCTTGGCTGGGTACTCCTTTCTTACTAAGTACTATGCAGGAGAACTGTGGAATATACAAGGAACATCTAAAATGTGTGATAGTCACTGTTCCCTCACCCCATATTTTCTACTTGCATTGTCCCTCTATGCCTTCCTTTCCTTCTTGGACTCCATCCCTACATGCTCAGCTACCTTCAGGTGCCTTGTTTACTCCTTACTTCCTGCATGTTCATATTCCATGGCCATGTGTGATCAGTAAAGCATGGAAAATTTAGCTAACTTAAATGGCAGTAGGAATGTAAAAGAGATGAGTGACCTTTGCTAAGAATCCTAGGAGGAAGTAATAACTTGTTGAACAGGTCTCAAGAGTATTCCTCATAGAGTCCCATCCTTTCACTTCATATTTAGTGAAGATTGTGGTATGACTTCTTGTTTATGCTGATTCACTGGCACTCTGTATGACTGAACCTTTTTTGGCACTAAACATATGCAAGTGTGCTGTGGGGTTGCTTTTTCTCTTGAGATTCAACGTGGAAGAGAGCAGATGAATAGCTTGGCTGGCAGTGAGTTTGCCCCCTGTAGCAGGAGACTTGGATTCAAAAGCAACAAAGTCATGACTTTTTTTTAAATGAATTTAAATGAAAAAATGCTTAAGGGTCAGGTTTAGGGACCAGTGCATGTCTTTTTAGATGAAAAGTTTTCAAGCTGAAGGATGGAATGGGTAATGCCTCCCTTCTATTGCCTCCCAGGTCCCCAGACCTGACCCCTAGAGACTTCCATTTTTGGGGACATGTTAAGAACATTGTGTATGCCACATGCATTGGGAGAGCAGTCAGGAACATCACACCTGCTCAAATGGAGGCAGTTCTGGATATGTTCACTAGAAGGTTGCATGCATGTTTTGACAAAGATGGAGGACATGTGGAAATGTGAGATTCATGATTTGGTGTGTCATAAAAAATGATGAAATAACGTTTCATATTATGCATACTGCATATTTCTGCACCACCTCATTCCCAAGATATAGGGGCATGAAACCCCTCAGGGACTTTCTGTCCACCCTGTACATATGAGTTTTGTGAATCCATATTAGTTCTTGCTGATTTTACTGCCTGTTGTCCTTGCAGTATCCAGTTGCATGGAGCACTAATCATGGCCCTGCTTTTTATTAGGTGTGTACCCAGGAATCAAAGATCCCTAGCACTTGGGATACAATGGGTCAAAATTCGTCTACTGGGAACTATCCCAGCCCCTGTGATATTTGGGACCATCATGGACCTCAGCTGCACACTTTGGCAGAAATCAAATGATGATGGCAGCTGTCGAGCATATGACAATTTCTGGATAAGCAGGCAAGACTTTCTCACCTGATTCTTATCACCATGTATACTATTATTAAAAGATTATCACAATTGTCCTGATATCATTAAGTTTCTACACGATATCATTGTTCACTTTAGTTCTAATAACAGAAGTTGCTGGAGGAGCTCCATCACTGGCATATAGCCAGATGACACCATGTGCTATGTTCTTGTATCATGTGGACCAGGTGGTTTTGCTTTTCTTTTTTATCTGTGATAATTATTAGCATTAAAGCTCATCATCATTGAAATATTTGCATAAATTAACACTAAGATTGTAAGTCAGTCAATATACCTCTGATAGAGTAACAATAGACAGAAGACAGGATGCTACCACTCTAGTATCCTTGTTGTAAATATAAATAGTAGCACCTTTTTGCCTGGGTCACAGTGTAGATTTCATCATTTCTTACTGGATGCTTATGGACATCATTCTAACTCAAATAAATAGTAAACTTATTAAGGATATGTTATACAATTCCAGGTACATGCTTATCATGGCAGTGACGGGAAAGCTGATCTCTTTCATATGTTATGCATGTGCATACAACTTCTACAGGCCTCCACCAGAGGATAAAGAAAATTCCACCTTTTCAGGTAAGTATGAAAGGAACCATCTCTGTAAAACATTGCCTCTGATGACCAGTGCTCTTGAGGTATAAGCAGTAGTATCCTACTCTCAGGATCACAACTTATACACAAAGTGCATTAAAAGCATAGAGAAAGGTCACAACTCCCAATGATGACCTGAAGATATTTCACCAGTGAGTCTTGTGATTAAGCCTCTCAAAGGCAAACATGCTCTCCCCTACATGATTGAAGTACTATGAGTAGATTTTCTCACTAACTTCCAGTAGGCTTCTCAAAAATTGATTCACAAGATCAGTTGTCATGGTTATACTGTATGAGACTGAAACCTAAGAAATGGGCTATGTTTGAATTGATTCTCAGCTAAAAACTCCAATTTTCATGCATCAGTTTCACAAAACTTGCATGTCTCCAGAATCAAGGGGATAGAATATCTACATTACCTAAACAAAAATTATTGTGAACAAATGAAAGGAATAGCCACACCCAACTCCACCATTGAAAGATCATGAAAGGAATAGCCACACCCAACTCCACCATTGAAAGATCATATAATCCAGGATCCCCATTCAGGGAGAAAGTAACCTATCACAAATGAGGCAGTCTCCTTTTGTAATAATGACCACATTCAGTTGTAGCCCAGACTATTTTCAATTACCTCTGTTGGTGGTACTACTAAGAGCAGTTGAACTCCACTTGAAAACCTGTGCCCCACCACACTAAAAAAAATCACCCAATGCAGTCAGAAGGTTGTGTTAAATGTCTGAGTGGGCCTTGCCCCAAGTAACAACTCTGTGAAAATGAATGATGGAGTTAGAAAACAAGGATAATGCATTAAGCAAAACATGAGAAAGACATTTGACTGGTAGACTTCTTCAAATTTTTTGTTCTTTTTATGTCTGGAGATATAATATAGAATGCCAATAAATTCTTATAAGAATGGGATTCTTCTAAAAATTGATTATATTCTTCTCCCTTCTTCTGCAGACCATTATGGAAAACCTACTGCAAGGGACATGAGTGGAATCCCAAGGGCTGGCACAACTGAAAGCTACATCAATCCCCTCCCAGTGACTGACAATCCTTGATTTATCACGTCCTTTCACTACTCTTCTCACATGGAAAACAGAAGCACATCATCTAAGTTCTATTTGGGATATCTGTTGAACTGAGTTCATCTCAAAAGAATCCTTCACTTTATCCAGGTCCTCAAGCTGGTTCTGGCCCAGTGGAGCTGGGAAAACAAAAACTCATATTTGAGATCCGTCGCTTATCCTGGTTTAGCTTATAGTAGGAAAGTGGCATGTCTATAACACCTGTGATTGATGGGTCTGGGTCACATGTATGGAAATCTTGATATTTCTCTGACATAATGGACAGATGAAAAATAAAAACTCATTTTCAAAGCATCTAGGAAATCTGAGCTTGAAGTATTGAGAAAGAAAAGTTACTGTTCTATTTCATCAAGGTTATGGATTTTAAAAATCTATAGTTGACTGGAGCCAGAGTGCCTCTCACTGTCAATGCTCAGTGATTCCCCTTTTCTCTGGTAGGCTTTCTTTCCGTAAGTATAAAGCTGAGACTCCCAAAGCACTTGCTCAGATCAGATGTCTGAGTGATGGCTTGAAGCCTTCATGAATTTTCATGGGAATGCTACTCCCTGAAACTTCTCCAATTTCTTATAATGTCATGCAATGAACTTGACATTTTATTTTATTTTGGAAACATGTCATCCCTTATATTTTCATTATTAAGTGAATCTGATATTTGGAACTCTCATGAAGCACAAGAAACTGGAACATTAAGGGTAGTCACCACTGGGGCCATTCATCAACCCTGGTGCTAATCATTGCCATTCCTATGCAGTTTGCAGTATTCTTTACGGTACCATTCTGTATCAGATTTGTACCAGTATCATTATCTCATGTATTTTGCCTATCACCTATAAGTACTTCTGCTATTGGAACAACTCTCCCAAATTTTTCTGAGATAAGCCTTCACCAGCAGCAACTGCCAAGCCCAGTTTCCTCCCCAAGATCTGGTACAGCTAAGAGCAGCCCAGAGAAACAAGGGGATGACAGTAAAACATGACATATGAGTATTAAAAAATTCACAAGATATCCCCTCAAATGCTTGAGAATTTTTTTATCTACTGATGTCTCAGCAACCATTGGCCTGCCTTGTCAATCTCAGGCCATATATGGCTCAGATAGATATAGTTCATTAATGTGACAGCATTGCACAAGAACCACAAATGGTCAAGTACAACTTAAGAGTTTTCAATTTCAAAAGAGTTTCATGAAGTATCAAGATTAGTATTTTAATTGTTTGCAGCATTGCCTCAGCACAATTCATGACTTTTAAGAAGCATCCATTGGGAACTTGTCAGCCAATGCAATGCACTGAGCAGTATTCCATGAAAGTGATTCCAGGATGAGCTAAAACTTATTGGTCATATCTTGAACATGCACTGGATGGGGGGGGGGGGGAGCATGAACTAATTTTTTAAAGAAATGATAAACTAGCCACAGAAATCAAATACTAATATTTAAAAAAACCTAATTGAGCCAGATCTATTTAAAAGATAAATTTGAGGAGTCTCATTGATTTAAAAAAAAGGATCACTATCAATCACTATCCCTTCTAAAGTCAGCCTCTGAAAATGCACCATGCCATACAAAAAACCTGGCACAATTCATACAAACCTTCAGCCTTCTTGCATAGTTTTACCTGTGATAAATGATAAAGTTAAAGAGCAAACATGACAAGATAAAAAATATAAATGTTCACCAATGAAGGCCTTTATTCAAAGTTGGCAGGCCATTCACACATACATTTACAATCGTTCATTGCTGAGGGAATGACTGACTAGAATGCAGGAGAAGGTCTATCACAGATCTCTGAACTCTTCCAGCTGTCATGGCTTCATGACTTCTGACCTTCGCCTTGTGCATCCTTCCCTGAACTAGTTTCACCTAAGGTAAAACAATGAAACATGATTCACCATAAATGATGTTTTCTAAAGGTGTGCATGTGTTACCATGCCAGCAAGTGATTCTAAGTCATTTGTAGGCCTTCCAAATTTCATCTACAGATATATAAGAGCTTAGCATTCTGTAACCTACCTGTACTGGATGATGATGTTACATTTGTGGGTTCAGTGGACAAACCAACAAGCTTGTCAGGTAGATCAGCTGTAGTTACACCTACTTGCTTCTCATCCAATATATCAGGCATTGCATTCCTTCTGCCGGTACGACCAGAATTCAGGAAGTCATCTTGACCTACATCTCCTTCTGATGCAGCCGTCTCCATTCCTAAAGAAATCAACTTCAATTAGGGAGGAATACATGACATGAATTTTTTAACAGATGGTGTCATTCAAACAAAAACACCTGAAGAATCCTCTTATTTCCATTACTATCTATCAGAAGCATCTCAAGAAAAACATTATCTTTAGTGCATTAAAAAACTAGTCACTAGGTTACATTATCCAGCTATTATGAATGAGAAAGGAGGGGTTCATAAAATGGACATTGATAAATTGTAGGCACCTCTGGTTTTATGTTCAAATATGGTCAGCAAGAAATACAATCATAATGGAAGACACCATTAGAGCCTTTGAGAGAAATATTCAATCTTACCTTCTCAAGTGGCAAAAAAACAATTATCAAGGTTTGTACAAAAACATGCATTGCATAATCATTATCCTATGTCTTTGAGGAGACCTTTCAAATAATATGAATTTGTAGAAAACCAACTTCACTACTTTTTTATTAACTGGTTCATTGCTTTTGACAAGGTGAATCACTCTCACTCTAATATTAAAGTGTATAAACATTAAGCAAATCATGACAATATCATGCTTTGGACCAACTGTTTCCAGGACAATAGACAGCTATAAGTCCTTCATGAGTTAGCCCATTGGAATATGATGGCATCTATGTCTCATCATGCTCACTCCATAGCATTTCATTTCAAGGTGCAAAATTATTGGGAATAAATATATTTCTATGGGTTAAGGTAGCAATACCCCATTGAAAATTTTTTTTGTGCAAAAATTGGCTCAAACTACACTTCAGACACCGAGGATTGCTTTCCTGTTGGAAAAAAATAATGAAACAATTAATTAGGTGTAATTTTAACTAATTAATGTAGTAATGTCTTATTTACATCTCCTTAGTACTGAATTTGACCCATGGATACCATATGTTAGAAAAGATGAAAAATGAAAATTTCAACACCATAACTTTAGTAGAAGTCTACAGTTCATTCTGGATTCCACAGTCAGTAGATTCTGCCATTTTCGACAACCTTTGTGGATGGCTCACAGGGCTTTAATTCTCTTATTGATTTCCCAAAAACCCATTTTCACCATAAGTACAGGGCTCTTGAGCAAGGTATCTTGGGACATAGTAGAGATATATGTATGGTTTTTTGCAATAAATTTCCTTGCATCCACGGTTGTGGAATGACAAGAGCATTTCCTGATATTGTGGACAAGATTTGAATAATTAGCATATTAACACGGAAGAAGCAGGTCAAAATGTTGGAAATTTAAAAAAATCAGTTGAATATTTTTCTTCTGAAGGAATTTCATTTATTTATACTTAAGGATTTATAATATACCCCCTCATATTGTGTTTGAAATGTTGCTACTTTTTTTTTCACTCATGGTGGCCATATTGACATTAATTAGCATAATTTATGCTAATTATGCATGAAATCAATATAGTTTTTCGAGGTCTCCAACCTGATATATGCATTTGATTTACAGCAATGGAACTTGCCATATTGGTTTTAAAGGGGTATTGCTACCTTAAGCTAATCTGATAGATTCTCTATTCCATCTGGAGCTTCTTTGGGGTTAATCCTTGGTCCTCTTCTCTTCCAACAAATTATTTTCTGCAGGTCTTGTCACTACAAAGAATGATCTGTGTAATTACTCACAATGGCATAGCAGCATGGAAATTAACTGATACATAGTCAAATACCAGTGGTCTTGTCAGCTATCACTTTTCCTTTCCACTTGCACCCACTTAGTTCAAAATTTGCCTTAATAGAAGGAACATTCCATCACAGTATTTAGCAGCCTCCAAGTCCTGCATATAAGGAAGGGTTCCATCTAGAATCAAAATAATTACAGAGGGATCACTTACTCCTGACTATTCAAAATCTGGATGATATTGCTTGCCAAATGAGTTGCCAACCCAACAAACAAAATGTGATCACTAGAATGAGTCTTCACTATTCACTGTATTTACAAGGCTATTACTTGCATCCCAGGATCAATTCCTAGTTAGTTGAAATCTCTTTTGCCTATTGATTTTTGTCCATCCCCAAATCCATCTACACTCAAGTTGGTAATGGTCTTAATTTCTCTCAGATTGTCAAGTAAACTAGCGGTGTTCAAGGATTTTCACTCCCCTATCCATTTCATTGATGAACTACCAACCATTAAATAGAAATAGTCTGCAAACTGTACTGTTACTCTATATGTATATCTGAAGTCCAGAACTGACATTAAAAAAGGTACAGGCTCCTTGAACACCCAAAAGTCTAACAGTCATGCCAGTTAATTCAAATTCAATTTAAAAAATTCAATTGATATATCACTGTGTACTACACTTTACCCAAACACATCCCTGAAGAAGAATTTACACCATCATCAAAATTCTGAAGACACTGCACATCATCTCAACAGATATAGCAAGATAATCAATCCAATATTAAACCAACATTTACTTTTGCTACCTCTGAGTAACTAGATGTCAGGTGCTTAATGTATAAACTGACTTAAGTCATCTTTTATAAAGGCAATATTTCTGAAATCAACTCTATTCACCAGGATCAATATTCCCCCCAGCTGTTGAGCAATGTATAGAGTATGTAATTAAGCCCTTCAAAGTGTCCCCAAAACTCCAGACAAAATTAATGGAGTTCTTTATGAAAGAGACAGGCTATAATCTTTTGCGATGAAAGACATACCATGAGCCCAACTTTCCATTCACATACTGAGAAGAACCTACACATAAAAAAGAAGCTTACATCATATCATTTTTTCTGTAAAACACATCTCCACTGCAGGAACACCTGTCTCAACTACAGGAACCCAGTTAATGTCTGGATGTGTCTATCAAAGAAGAGATGTCATATAACTGTACAGTACAGCTAAATGGGTGTAGTTGAATTCACTGAATGCTTGAAGGGGTAATTCTAGACTAATATAAATGTTGTAGCGCCATGTTTTGGTTTTCTTGCTGCCCAGAATTGATGACAATACACACCATTCATCACTATTATCACTTACAAAAAAAATTTCCTGGCCTTGGCTCTCATGAGTTAGGTTTACTGGGTAACGTAAATTCTCTCAGGCCGACCACTTTCTGTCGATCTTTCCACTTTCAAGGGTGCGCATTATAACCTTCTAAACGAACTCTACGATAAAGAGTGCTAATGACTAAGCTGGGAAGAGCGGTTTCCATTCATCCGAAATTCGTAGAAAATAACGTCTCGCCATTACGTCACAACCCGGAATTTCTCAGAGAACTCGAATCTCTGAAGATAGGATTTCCAGCCGGGCACAGGGATCGTCTCCCGTCCATATGGATTATCAAATTCCAAATTTACAATTAGTGTGTCACTGTCCTCTCCTTAAAGCAGAATAAATAATCCCAGGGAGAGGAATTAGGATGAGTTCGAAGTAAAGGGGACTTGACGCATTCATTTTTAATTTTAGAAAGTGCGCAAAAGCTATGGCAGCGTCGTGGCCGATGCTGGGTCTAATCAATCTGATTCACGGGGAGTTGGGCACTTCACGTGAAACTATGTAATTATTTGTTTGGCACCTAGAACCGTTGGAATTCTTAAATACGGGGCAAGTAGGGGAGGGGAAGACGAACCAGCTGCAGACCGGAGGGTAGGGGGAAGAGGGCTGCTTTTCCTCTATGGCTTGCCGAAGAGGAGTGGCCATTTCTAGGGCCGCCAGCTGACCATTACGGTCGTGAAATTCATGTTGTCTGACAAGCGGAAATAATTCAATTAACGTACAATACAGAAAAGGGAATAACAGAACATGACGTCGGCTTCGTCAGGATACTGCGCATTTAGGCAGGAAAAGGACCAAAGTATATGGTGGAAGTTGCGCGAGGGGGTGCAGAGGAGGTACTGCAAGATATTTGGGCATACTTCTGTTTTCACTTTAGAACCCAGCCACGCTCGCTCTTATATTGACGTCACTGGGCGCTGAGCACTAATGTGATCATCATTTGTGATATTTGGCAGAGAATCGTCTGATTCTCTGCCAAAAATCCATTGGAAAGCAGTCTTTTTCAGCGGCTGGCTGAGAACCTCAAGACCTGTCTGTCCGGCCAACGGTGACTTTATACAGGTTTCTCCGGACTGAAAATCCTTGAGGGTACATCACAGTTCACATGAAGATGGTCATGACCAAGAACTGCTGGAAGCCTCTTGCACCCATTGGCCCGGAATTTGCGCAAGGCTAACGCAAAGACGCTCGAAGGCCAAAGAGTGGCAATCAGTTGGAACCACATTAACGCAACTTCAGAGACACCTATGTCTATATATAGACTTAGCAGTTCACACTTTAAAAAAAAGGGTATCGAAGAACCACTTGAGAAAGTCTTTCCATTCATCCCTCACTGTTGTGGGCTTCCACATAAATTTACCCTACCGAGCAAGGTGTGGGCTCAATTTCCAAAGGATGCGACTTTTTATGTAATGTGTGAGCCTAGTCCAATAAGCTATTCTTTTTCGAATGACCTGCTAACGTTATACCAAGGCTTTAGAAGTAGAAGAACCTAGTATTATCAAGTTTTATCACGTATACCTAAACCATAAGCATAGGCCTATAAAGGAATGTACACACTACAAGCTAGAGCTTATAACTAGATAATTTCGCATTTGAGTCGGTTTGGCATTTCTTAACGCTTTCCATGTCTGGCGAAGCGTCGGGGGGTAAGTGGGGGGCACGTGCCCCTTCCACAATTATAAAAAAAAGCCGTTTTAAGAAGGAAAAAAAAGATGCATGATATGCATGGAAGTAGTGTCCCAGAGTTTACGTTCCCAGTTGCGGGTGCTAATTGTAAATTGTTTTGTGGATATGCCTAGACCAAGACTGTATGTACTCACTCTGAGAATGCCGACGGCCTACATGTCGAGACGAGGTGCGTCAGTTGTTCACTGAGGAGTCTCCATCGGATGAGACTGTAGCAATTCGACTTATCCCAAAGTCAGGAATAGCCGTGGCGCAAAGTCCATTGCAAACCACCCTTCGTCGGCTACGATGCTCAACTCCTTCACCCTCCTCCACTTGCACTATGCCTACATATGCACCCCTCCAACCACGGAAGCCGCATACGAGCGCTTTACCATTTTGATGCTGAGTGAACCATCTGGGATCTACTTTTATAATTAAACGCTTAAGTATTTAACGAACCGATGAAACAAGGTTTAAGCGTAAATTAGGCTCCATATCACGAAACTGGGACAATTTAAATGCGCAGGTACTTCCAATAGATGTGCAAAAAATCTGCTTCCGTGTCTCTCAAACATGGCTACCTGCAGCGTGACCAGTGTAGGCACCGGGCGGCAAGGCAGGCATGCCGGGCATTTTTTATTTGCATTTATAGTTCTCGTAGTGAGACGGCTTTTCGAAAGGGATGAGCAAAGGAACCAAATAATTTCTGCATCTTCAGATCCATAAAGACCTAGTCAATAGTAATGGACCTCTAAGATAGGATGACCAGATCGTCCCGGTAATACCGGGACAGGCCGTTTTCTCTGGAACAGCCCCTGGTTTTGAGGTACTGCCCTGCTCGGAAAACTATCCAGCGATTTTTCCTTTCAGTGCCACTCATTTGTAGCAAGCAGCTCATCGGCCTATTGTCAACCGTAAAAGGAGGGAAAATGTCTCGGATTTTCCTTTTTAAAAAATATGGTCTCCCTACTCTAAGACCTAACGTTAGTTCTTTTGGCCTACGCAAGCGAAACAAAGCCATAAGTGAAGCATAGGCTAAAGTGCATTGGTACTGAAACTGCAGCCCGCGAAGGCCTCGCATGCGGCCAGCTATGGCAAAACGTACCTTCCAGTAAAGTGGACTTTTTTTTTTAGCAATTTTTTTCGGTGCCGTCACCGCAAGTTTGGTCACTTTCAAGTGTGGCCCCCGACTTAAAGAGTTTGAGTACCACTGCTATATTGTATAGGTGTCTTGTTCAGTCCATTGTAGAATATGCTTCTGAGGTCTGGGATGCACACAAAACATGTGACAAGCTCTCTGGGCAAGCTGGGAAAATGCTGTCCCAGTCATCACCTACGGTAGGAATGTTTCAGATGTGAGTGCAAGTCATGAGAAACAGAGAGGGTTGGGTGTTCAGAACTTCCCCCTTCTTACTTGTGCACAACCTCTTTCATAAGGTATTGTAAAAAGAATTCAATTTATGTCAAGTACTATTGACTTTGACCACAAAAGAAATTAACCCTTTTGCTTTGGAAAGAGAAATAGAGCTTTTTTTCTTTGGTACAGACCCATGTTATTTTGGGCCATACTCAAAATTTTACCTGATTGCACATTGTAAGGCACATGTGTTCATTCTAATCAAGTTATGGAATGGTGCCTGTTTTATCACATTTATGGAAGCTCTAGCACTCTTCACTCATGAGGCTGCACCCAGCTGCCCTTGGTCAAAGTGACTTAATATCTTGGCAGCATACTACCACCTTCCATAACAAAACTATTAGTATCTTCAGAGGAATTGTATATGTACCTGTATATGGATGCTCAACCCAACTCTACTTGGTTGCAGGCAAAATACCATTTAAAGTATTTGTAGGAAATTTACAGAAAGCCACAACCAACATTTTGGAGTGGTTTTATAAAAACTTGAACTAATGACCATGTTAATCATGTAATTTTTTTCATGTGATATCAAATGATTCCTGGATGATACATTGTGGTATGATTAGTAAGACTCTGAATTTAGCAGAGAAGGTACATTTTTGAAGTGCACTAATTGATGCATTGAGGGTAAAAGCCATCTAAGGGACTTTAGAAGTTATTGCCACAGAAATGTTGGGGTGAGAAGAGGCATTGTTGCAGGTCATTAATCCATGCTGCTACTTAAGTTTCAATTTTCAAGGTATCAAGATAGTTTACTGGTATCAAGAGGTGATAACATCCATTTGGATATCACATGTTGAGGTTGAGCATTCCTTAATTTTAGGGTAGGCCTACTCCTCTTAAACCTAAATATATATCTATATATTTTGCATATCCTAGTTGCTTACTACCTAGTCCCTTATGTCAACATTGCCCCCCGTTTTGCATGTCCATAAAAGCATCTAGTTTCTTCTTTAAAATAGTCATGGAAGGTAAAATAGTCACTACGTCATTGTCTGATGTATTCCACGAATTCACCATTCTACAAGTGAAAAAGTCCTGTCTCAACCTGAGCTGTACCTGCAGTTAACACAACTTGAGTTGATTACCTCTCATTCTCTTGCTGCCATCAAACTGGAAGAACCTACCATGCTCAATATGATCTATTCCTTTAATTATCTTGAAAACCTGGATGAGATCGCCCCTCCTTAACCTTCTCTTGAGTGAGTACAGTCCCAGCACTTCTAAACGATTCTTGTAATCTTTCTCTCCATTTGCTTCCCCCAGTTTATCCTTGCCAAAGGCATTGAGAGTCCTACCGTTGTTTCAACTGACATGGAGACCTTTACATTTACTTTTATTAAACCTCATGAGCCATTTCTTGCTCCACTTATCCACCCCATTTTCAATATCATTCTCTGCACAAAATGTTGGCCTAGTATATCCTATTGTAGAACATGTGCAAGTAAGCTTATGCTTTGGCCTACCATTTCATTGAGAACTTGAATGCTGATTTGCAATATTTAATCAACCTTTTTTCATAGTTATTTTGGCCCTTGATTGTTTTAGATATTTGAGCCATAATGCCAGGAAGGAAAAGGAAAGCTAGTCCTGTAAAAGCAGACATTGTTTCTTCTACTCATGAAGGTTAGTTGAATCATTTTCTCTTTAGAATTAACTCTTCTAGGTTTTCATTTCCTTAAGAATGTCCAACTTGCATTCCAAAAATATGACATACAATCATGCTTGAAATCTCAATGTATTGCACGAATGTGAAATTTCTTAACTGAGGCATTGCAGCCAAAATGTCACTTGTCAAAACTGAAATGTGAAACTGTATTATGCTGAGTCTTATTATGAACTTGAACAAAGAATCAGGTAAGAAATTTTTTTTAATTTCCTAAACCAGTTGCTCAGAGAATGTCCCACATGTACATTACCTGTCGTTTCTTTATTTTTTTGCCATTTCTCTCAAAAATCTGCATTTAGTGCAATTTCAAAATAATAGTGAAAATAAATGCACATCATTTTAATTGAATTCTTTGGAGATTTTCCAGGAAGTGAATCCGAAATATCTTGCAACATTATTTCTGGCATTACTTTTTTCCTGTTCATTTTTCTGAGCTCTTTTTCATGAAAACATTCATAATTTTGTCCAGTCTGTGAATCAACCACAAATTTCAACTATTTTAATGTCAGCTGCTATTAGACAACTAATTGGTTGCCATGTTTATCATGAATTTAAAATGTGTGCATTCCCACATGAAAATTTCATATATGACCATATAGTGCAATACATATATGAACATATGTGAAACATGTATGGGGATTGATACAAGTCACATAAAATCATCTAAGAGTGGAAATATATGACCCCATACATTTTCATATATTGGCTCATACATATGCACCATACACTGTCCATATATGCCATGTCATACGTATGTATGGTGAGATTACCCGAAACATGTCTGTATCAAAAAAGGGTCCATAATCCATAAAATACTGTATGATCATTCATATGCAAGTCACCATACTTAACTTGCAATCAACTCATTTTCAATTGTTCCTAGACCACAGTCAATTACTCCAAGAATGCATGTTTCATGGTGTTCAACATATACACCCTTGTTAATGAAGGTGAAAGTTTCAATATTATAGATTTGGACCTTCACAAGTATTTTCATCAGTAATGCTATTTCAAGACAAAACTTGGCTTTCTCATGCAGGAGTGTCTTCTTCATTTTGACTGACAACTCAGAAGATAGATGGGAACAGAAACTGTATTTCTTTCTGAAATTATCCGATGAAGGAATTGTTCAATGAAGGCAAGGGACAGCATCACATGGTATGGCATGTGCCTCCACTTTACAAAAAAAGAACCCAAGATGTATGATAACAATGTCCCAGAGTTCCCATGTGCCACTGGCTCACCATCATTCTCCTCTGAGACACAGTGCACTGTTGCTTGCTTTGATGACTTAACAGTCTGCTTCTTCAGTGACCTTGATAATGAAGGTGAAAGTTTCAATATTATAGACTTGAACCTTCACAAGTATTTTCATCAGTAATGCTATTTCAAGACAAAACTTGGCTTTCTCATGTAGGAGTGTCTTCTTAATTTTGACTGACAACTCAGAAGATAGATGGGGAAAGAAAACTATTTCTTTCTGAAATTATCCGATGAATGAATTGTTCAATGAAGGCAAGGGACAACATGACATGGCATGTGCCCCCACTTTACAAAAAAAAAACCCAAGATGTATGATAACAATGTCCCAGAGTTCCCCCCACACTTTCTTCATCCACGATACACTTATGCTATCTAGAGAGGGTAGGGCCCAGTTTGAAATCCTGACTGGAATTTTTCAGGTGGACAGAAGCTGTATATTCTGACCATTTACAGTTGAAATTCAGCTGCTTCTGTAGATAGACTTCCAGCAAGAATAGCCAACAAAAACATTCTCAAGAATGAGAATACCAGTGTATTGCAATTAGGAACAATCTGGATCTGACTTTACTTTCCAGCTGCTACCCAGCTGGAATGGGTCTGAATTTCCAACTGAGATTCAGCTGGAAATTATAGCCATTTCCAACAAGGATTTTCATCTGGGGGGGTTCAAAATCAAACTTTTGCCAAATTACTTTAAGGGGTTATGCATACTTAATATTTCATGTAAAATACAGGGTGGCGCAAAATAAGCTGAACACTTTTTTTTCTCTGTAACTTTAGAACGAAATGTAATAAATGAACTATCTAAACGGTGAATGAAAGCTTTTTTCTTGGAAATTTTTTACATTATATGTGAAAAATCATATAGGCCAAATGACCATCCCGTTCTTGCTCACAAACATGTGCTCTTCTCACAGCGTTTTCTATGACATTTCTCAGAGTTTCAGAAGATATTGCGGCTATCTCATGCTGGATGTTCTCTTTTAGGGCCTCTATGGTTTGAAGGCTATTGGCATACACTTTATCCTTGAGATAGCCCCAAAGAAAAAAGTCTGGGGCTGTCAAATCCAGCGAGCGTGGTGGCCATCTCACATCACCAATTTTCGATATAATGCGATTGGGAAAATGCTGCCTTAGGAGGTCCATTGTGGCTCGAGCAGTGTGAGACGTGGCGCCATCCTGTTGAAACCACATATTGTGGTGTTCTGGTAGCTGTGGTATCAAAAAATTTTCAATCATTGTCCTATAGCGCACTCCATTGATCGTCTGAACAACACCATCATCATCCTCAAAGAAATAAGGCCCAATGATGCGTTCGGCTGTTATGGCACACAAAACCGTTACCTTAGCTGGATGCAGTGGTCTCTGGTGAGTTATTCTTGGGTTTGCACTGCACCAAAATCGACAGTTTTGTTTATTAACAAAGCCACTTAACTGAAAATGGGCTTCGTTGCTCATCAAATTTGAAATAAAATTCTCATCATTTTCTGTGAGGTTTATGAAGGCACGGGTGTATTCCAGACGCGCTTGCTTGTCTTCGGGATGAAGGGCTTGGACTAATTGAATCTTGTACAGAAAGTGATGCAAGTCCTTACTCAAAATTCGCTGCAGCGAGCAACGAGAGATCGCCAATTGAGCAGAGTGTCTTCTGGTCGATGTTTGGGGTTGATCTGCAACACTCTCCCATACACGTGCAATGTTTTCTATTGATCGACCACTACGAGGTCTTCCAGTGTGTCTGGCATCCGCAACAATCCCCCGTTCTTCAAAATTTCGAACCGCAGTGTAAATTGTGTTCCTACTCAGTGCCTCACGAACTTTATAAAATTCTCTATATGCTCATTGCATTAGAACTACTGACCGATTGCTTTCCAAGAACATTGTGACAATTTTGGTCCACTGAGCAATTGTCTACCTCTCCATAATTAAATTCTCCAAGGGTTACCAGTAAGAAAAACACAAAAATTGCAAACCTAAAAAATACTTTAAAAGTTATGATTTTTTTTAAATGTTCAGCTTATTTTGTGCCACCCTGTATAATAGGTTCATTAAAAATAAGTTGCAGAGGCATCTGAAGGTCAATTGCCCTCACTTGTAACAACCTCATGCAGTGGCGTATTTTCTAGGGAGGGGGCAGGGGGGTGCGGTTGCTCCCTTTGGCATCCCTGGGACAGGGCTTGGTGCCTCCACTCTGCTGCCCTGTCCCCCCTGACTCTTCAGCCAAAATACACCACTGACTTCATGCTATGTTTTACTTACAACCATGAGACTTGTCTATGCATATTCACTACATATCAGGCATTATGCCATTTGCCCATCACACATAATATTGCAATGCAAGTAAAATATATTATGCACCATACAATTGTTAATATATTAATACATATATGGTGGTATATGGCAAATATGTGATCATACATGACCACACAGAATCATGCACCCTATCATACATGGAATTTTCAAGTGGCTTGTCATTGATTAACATTTTGGATATTGTTTGTGAAAGTGAAAATTCTTAGATTTCAGATAAATTGATAAGTTGTTTGATTGGGGCATGTTTGCCCCACCTGCATCCATAAGATTTCATCACATTCCTATAGAAAATGCTGTCTGGCAGAGTTTAATGTGAACTTCCATGAAACCTTTTTTTCCCCAATAAGTCAGTTTTGAAGATTGAGTGATATAGCAATGTTGATTTCTTTAATTGAGAACTCAACTGCTTCTTCCCACTTACTCTCCATTTCTGAATACAAACATACAAATCCAATGTTAGGAATATAACATTTTACTTCCAACATAAGGACTTTCCCTTAAGGGATATGGCAAACCAAGTAAAACTTTATAATTTTGCATAAAATTATAGTTGCATTCATGTGAATTTAAGGATGTGGGTTTGCAACTTCTTGTGACCTTGCTATGATAAACGACTTCCATTTTCAAATGGATAAATTGAATATCTCTGTAATTCTGAATTGTAAATATATAGATAATAAAAGAAAGTAGGAAAAAAAAAACAACATGGTATTTATAAGTGTTTTTCTGCCTCCAAATGGTAAAACTATGACTGAAATTCACCTGCATTTGCATGAGTGTTTGAGAAAATCCTCAAAGTATTTTCAATGAAATGCAAAATGCTAGTGATGTGGCTTCTATATCTGAGGCTTGATGATAGTATACCAAACAGATTTACTTTGCAGAGTTACTTTACAAATGCACTTTCAATTTGGTTCTCAGAGACCTTCAAACAAAATAGATTTTGATTTAGGAACTTTCCTTTTAGTGCACAGTGTATAGCTATGCTCAGTTATATTATTGAATGCATCTTGTGATGACCTTTTGTAACTTTGTATCATAAAGGTGACTCAATGTTAACATTGGTATTGTAGGTAAAAAGAAGGGGACTGAAAAACCAGAGCAAGAAGGAAGCAATGGCAGTTCTGGTAGGGCACCAACTGCTAGACTGAAGCATGGACTGTCTAACAACGTATCTGCCCAACATGGGAAAGAAATCTTGCCACGCAAGTCAGCAACATCAAGGTCACTGAAGAAGCAGACTGTTAAGTCATCAAAGCAAGCAACAGTGCACTGTGTCTCAGAGGAGAATGATGGTGAGCCAGTGGCAGATGGGAATGATGGATTCTCAAAAGAGGAAGTCAACACTGCATCACGGGTGCCACCACGGCGGAAAGCACCACCTGCAAGACAAAAGCATGCCCTATTGAACAATGCAGACACTAAAGATGGGGATGAGATCTCTTCAGTATCAAGTACCACAAAGCCTTTGAAGAAACAGCCAGTTACTTCCATTCAGAAGCAAGAGAATGAAGGGGCAAAGGAAGAGGGGAACAAAGAAACATCTCATAAGACACAGCCTACCAGATCACAGCGTGGGCTGCCAAGCAGTGCATCTCCCCATGGTGCAAATAAAATCACCCAGCCAGGACCAACTACCTCAGAACCATTGAAGAAGGAGGCTGCTGTAAAATCATCAAAGCCTCCATCAACTGCAGTTAGTGCAGCATCTCGTACACAGAAACGATTAGCAGCAAAAGAGGATTCAGAACCAGTACCTGTTGTGAAGAAAAAGGCACGACAACGCCCAGAGGCTGTGCCTTCTGACTATCCCATTACGATACTTCCTCAACTAGAAGGTATGTAACTCCAAATTTAAATCTCTCAATTTGAAGTCTGCTCATATAAGACTGCATTCACATTACTCTTACTTGCTTCTAGGTATATTCTTGGAGGTAAGATATTAGCAAATCACAATAGTCATTAGAGCTTGTCATTGAAACTTTAAATATTTCTCTTACCTTTTGTGTACTTTTTCTAATGGAATCTAATAGAATCTTATTTCATAGATGGGAAACTCATGTGTGATGGCCTAGGTATTCTATGCAGGTGACAGTATACCTGAAAGTTAACATAGCCAGTCTGAAATTTCCATTTTATTTTCAGCTGAGTACCTCTGTAAGAAAGGGAAAGTATATGTGAAGGGGCTTGGTGAAATGGGACAGCTTGGCTTAGGTCCTGATATCATGATGCGCAATTTCCCTACTCATATTAACAAGTTTGATGCCTGTGTCTTCATCACTGCTGGTGGCATTCATACTGCTTGCATCAATGAGGATGACAGCCAGGTGAGGATTGTGCAAGGTCTCAGATTGAGAAGAGCCAAACAGAGTAACAAAATGACAGTTGTAATGTTTTCTTAGGTCTACACCTTTGGATGCAATGATGAAGGTGCTCTTGGTCGTAGAACTGAGGAGGAAGAGGAAAGTTTTGAGCCCAAAACAGTCCCATTGCCCTTTGCCCCAAAGAAATGTATTCTTGTGACAGCTGGTGATTCTCACACTGCAGTCCTGACGTCTGACTTCTGTGTGTACGCCTGGGGTACCTTCCGAGTCAGTCTCTTTTTTTATGATGATCTTAGTTTTCCCTGTCATTAAAATGTCATTCTTCCTGCTCTCCTTTAATGTACATGCCAGAAACCTGAATTCTACAGCTTGGATGGATAAACCAAAAATCTATTTTAAAAATATATGGAGCTCAGCAATGATATTTGTCAATAATTAGCACTTTCTTGGGGAAAAGGAAATTAATTTTAAAAACTTACATTAGGACTCTCTTTGGGTGTGAAATGGAAAAGCAATGTCTTGAAGAAGGATGAGACAGCCTGTCTCTGAAAAAAGTTGCATTCAGCAGGAGAGTAAAACATGATGGATTAGATAGGGAAATCAATGCCATTGCTTGCAAATTCACATTGTAATTTGAATGCTATATGGAAGAGGGTTCCATGTCAAAACATCAAAATGACAGAACACAGACGAGACAATAAATCAACATGACAAAACATCGACTGGATGAAACATCGGCAAAATGAAATGTCAGCATGCCAATTAATTTTTTTCCTATTTTTTATTTGAGATTGCTAGTGTTATATAACTTCTGAAGGGCCTTACTGCGATCATCTGTCAATCCAGGATGACTGATGAAAGACAGATTGAAGATGACATCATGACTTCAGCAAGCATCTTGGGGCTATTCATGCGTCAAATATGTACAGTAAATTTGCTGAGTTGCAGTTTGTTTTTCATCAAAGACAGTTGAAATAAAAATGCATTTGGGCAGATTTCTGAGATCACAGGATATACAGTATGTATATGGTGAAGCTGAGATTTTGTAATGAGAAAATTTTTAAATCTTCTAATGGAAGTACCAAATTTTTTGCATTTTATTGAATTGTACACATTAAATTAAGAGGAATTCAAACCACGTAAAGAGAGACAAAATGAAAAGAATAAAGAATTAGAATAAGGTATCACAATTTGTAAACGATGAGAACAGAAGAACATATTGAAAAGAGAAGCCTGTCATTGCATGGTACACTGTAGCAGATCAGCATTACACCTGGAGATTGAAATTATGTGCAATCCTTTGTAAATACTCTTTCATTAGTTGCTGCTAATAATTCAAAACAATATAGTTTATTCGAGAGGGCATTGATGATTAATTTTATGGCTCGGAGGAGAGTCTTGTCATGCTATATACTGTTCCATCCTGAGTTCATTCAGACTCTGTTCATTCTTGAGACAATCAATAAACTTCCATATAGAAGAATAATTAGCCACAAGATGCTTGCTGAAGCCAAGATGCCATCCTCAAGCTATCTGCCATCGGTCATCCTGGATTGATGGAAGATTGCAGCAAAGCCCTTCGGAAGTTATTTAATATTAGTGGTCTCAAAAAAAATCAGAACAAATAAATTGGTCTGAGGTACGGCTCATATGTTGACATTTCATTTCATTGATGTTTTAGCATGTCAATGTTTCATCTTGTCGATGTTCTGTCATTTTGATGTTTTGGCATTGATGTTCTAATATGATACCATGGAAGAGCCATTCATCCATTGTTTACATTATTCAGGATTGAGAGATTCCAAGGAAGTAATGAGGAAGTGCTTAATCCCTTGGCATAGATTTTCATTCCATTCATAAATGCTTGTCTTCCCCATTTTCCTACTACTATGCAAAATGATTCCTTTCCACTGGGTCTATTTTTGATTCTGAAAACAAGATGTTGCTTTGACATTTCTTTTTGAAAATCTCTTGTGAACTTCTATAAGATTGAAAGTTCTTATGACAAGAGCATATAATATTTTCTTTCTTTGCCTTGCTTCTTGGCTCATCTCTTCTCATGTCACATCTGGTTTTCCATGCTGGAACAGAAAATGAAGCTTCATCCATTTGATTTCCTTTGCTCAGCTTTGATTTTGAGCACCATTGATGCCTGCAGCAATCTCACTCCTGTTTTTTCCTTAGGATCTGCATGGACCACTGGGTCTTTTACCCTCTGGTATTGGTGGCATAGTGCACAAGGCAGAGTTAATCTATGCAGCAGAACCAGTGAAGAAGATTGCTTCAGGCGAGCATCATTTGGTGATATTGACTGTGAATGGTGGTGTGCTGTCCGTAGGCTCGCCTGATCAAGGTCAGCTGGGTCGTGTGCCCAGACAACGCTTGGATCGTGGTGGGCGTCTTGGGCCAAGTAAGTGTCTCCAACTGACTGACCTTTATGATTTGAGTCCTATTTGGCAAAGGAGATAATGAAGGTGGTATGATGTTGTATATTGTGTTTTTTTTCAATATAATTTTCCTTCACAGGAGATCTGTTGGAGCCACAGGCCATGAAGCTTCCAAGTAGTTTTGGACAAATTGTCAATATTTGGGCTGGAGGAATGGGCAACATCCTTAAAGATGGAAGAGGTGTAATATATGCATGTGGTCTAAATAACCATGGTCAACTTGGTGAGAAGTCCAGTTCATTCTGTTCAAATATTTATGATTGTGTTTCACTTCTTTGGTGGTCTTCATTGAGCTTCATGTATACTGTTTGAAGGTACAAATTAGCAGTTGTGAGTTGCCAAATGGTGACTGAAATAATCAGTGTCTATGAAGCAGTTACCAGTAATTTTTCAGTCAGTGATTTGGTGTATGTTACTGTTACCTTTTGATATTATTCAAAGTAACAGTAGGGTGAGTATCAGCATACTCTTTAAAAACAGTGGGTCATTAACAACTGAACAGTGATTTTTTAAATAATTTCATGTTGACTTAATGAAGTTCAATATGCTGTATGTTTCTAGTGATTAGAGTTTGTCAAAATGTTTTCAAGTTAACCCAAAGTTTACTGTTGCACTTTGCTTGGCTATTATCTTCTCTAAGTGTCCTCATACTTGTAATGGTTTGCTCCCCACTGCCTCCCTAACCACCAATTGCACTTGATATACTCTTCACTCATAAATGTCCTATGTTTACTCATGGACCTTACTCATGCTCCTAAAGAGAGCAATTGGTTACTATTGATAAAATTTGCTTCTAAGTAGTAGTCATATAGAAAGCATCTGATATCTTTCAGGTTTGCCTCTTGTGGATGAGAAACGAGTTATCCTCATGCCAGAAAAAAGTATTGGGTTAGCTGATAAAAAATGGAAAGAATTTGCCCTGGGACAGCATCACACCATAGCTCTGGATATGGATGGTAAGGTACAAAGGCATCTCATATATATGCCTTTAAGGAGCTGGCTCTGAATCGTTTCTTTCTAACAGGAAAAGTTCACAGTCTGGGTCGAGGCCATGATGGTCGGCTTGGCCTTGGTGAGGTCACTGGGGAATCGGTATATCTGCCTCAGTGTGTGCCTGCCCTTGCTCAGATTCACTGTGTCAGCATTCATGCTGGTGAATCTGTGTCTTTCACTATTACTGATGATGGTAAGTCTAATGACACCATTTCTCTTCTCTTGTGTCCATGCCTCTTAGATGTTGCTGCTTGGCTTAGCCATATATTTGCCATTCTCAGATTCTTAATGTCAAATTGCCTAGCTGTTTCAATCTGCCACACCATCTGGCAGTTGTTGAAACATGTTGGAATTTCCAAGATTTGAAGAATCATCCAAGTTTGTGCTCAAAAGATATTGCTGCCAGTTGAAACTATACCTTTTAATAGCATGCCTTTTTAGTTAGTCTCTTTTCTTTAAGAAAAAAAAAAAATTGTTGCTCATGCAATTCCCTTGATGACTTTGTACTATGCAAAAAATGTACAAAAGTCTCACCAATGCTTGTAGGAATTCTCTTGCTTCAAATTCCACCACCAGGTTTTGTTGAAAGTCCCATATGTCGTAAACTTGACATCTGTTTGGCTATTGGAACGTTTCATCTAAATGTAATGTATTATGCAGACCTAATATAAATTTTAAATTTGCAGACTCTCTGCAGAATGGTGGACTGGAAAATTTCCCACTCTGTGCATCCTCATGTATTCTCCTTCCCCTTCTTTCTTCATATTCCCCAATGTCTTGTATCTATGATGGTACACTAAAAGGGGGCATGCTTCTGGGATGGGTGTTACTCGGCTTGTTTTTCAATCTGATTGGTCACTGATTTTCATCTGGGATGCATACTCGTTCATTTTCACTCTTGACTTCATGATGATCTTGACTTTGATGATCTGCACCATTCTCAATTTCATAACCTATACATGGTTCCTTTGGTGCCCTCATTGACACTCCCACAGTGCCACCCTCCTGTCCTCCTTATCTATGCAGACTGTATCCCTCACAGTGGCTAATTCTGACTATCTGCAAAATAACAATATTCCTGGAGGAAGCTTTCTCGTGTCTGGGGTCTTTGTAATTGCTGACTGCAGCTCTTCTGCATGCCCATTTGGTAACCACCTCAAAGTCTCTACCATCTCTTACTCTCAGAACTCATCTCTCACCTTGAGTGAAGCTCAGACTGTTCATGGTGGTCCTTGTACAGGCTGGCGCAAAAGTCGCACACCATAGGGGATTTCACTGTTGCACTACATTAATTCTTGTTTCTTTCTTTGGAGGTAAGGTAATTGAAAAATTAACAAAAGACAAGAGGGTGGAGTTAAGATATCTTCAAATGCCAAGTGTGCAGCAAATTGAAGTGTTTTCAAGCAAATGGCAGACTATTAGAACATTTACTGTAATTTACCCAACAGTACACGACTTTTGCACCACCCTGTACAACTGAGAAACCTGGAGAACTGCTGCAATCCTCCAATGCAAAAATCAATACTCTTGACACAAGCTGCCAGCAATTGATTTGACAGATCCTGTAAACTTTGGACCCTTGCACTTCAAATGTATGAACACAGACTGAATTGACAGACATCATCAAAATGCAACAAGTGTATTGGTGTATGTGGTTTGTATGGATCTGGACTGCCTTCTCATTTCACTCCTCCCCAGACCTCCATTACGAATGTAGACCCTTGGTTCTATTATAAGAAAGCCTAATTGCACAAGATTTCATCTGCTGTGTCCCAATAGATGATGCAAAAGAACTAGCACCAGATTCACTGTACTACTAGGCACTCTTCCACAACTTCACCCTTTAACCTGTAATTTCTCGCTCTTCCTTGCATCCTTTTTCCTCCAGTTATCACTCCCTTCTCCTTTTGCTACTTCATCTAAAAACAAGTATGGTGGTGAACTATCATATACCTCTGAGGTATCATATCTATGAGCATGCATATGCAAGAGGGGTGACCTTAAAGTAACAAGGCTGATTTTCCCTGAGGAGCTGATGAATTCTAGCTACAGGGTGTCCATGAAGTGACTACCTATGGGCAACTTTTTTAGTATAGACCCAGGAATAGCCTTTTTTTTTATTTTTGTCAACTGACAATGTGCCAGCCTCAGAATAGTGTCAGATCTTTTCTCCTACCACTTGGCACAGCCAAGAATTAGTTTCCCACATCTGGTATCTCATGATTTTTTAAAATTTGAATGGAGAAGAACTTCAGACAACGATTTGAGGCAAATATTGCCATTCGACCCAGTTGCAAAAAACTTCTTGCTGTTATCATGGTATTGATTGAATATTAGAGCATTTTGGGAATTCAAAATCATAAAAATTAGGAATTACTC
The DNA here is from genome assembly GCA_905338385.1 of Darwinula stevensoni. Lineage (NCBI taxonomy): Eukaryota > Metazoa > Arthropoda > Ostracoda > Podocopida > Darwinulidae > Darwinula > Darwinula stevensoni. The sequence goes on from CAJPEV010001064.1 coordinate 51,912, forward strand.
GACATATTGGCTCAATGTATCGACCACCAATTTCTAGACATTTCTGAGCCCATTGTTGGCTCCATCCATGAGAGTTCCATCACTTTTCTGGCACATGACACTTGAGATATTCTCTTTCAAGTTGCTAAAATCTGTGGGCTTCTTCTTGTAAACAATGCCTTTTAAGTAGCCTCAGAGAAAAAAAAAACCACAAGGGGTCAAAATCCAGAGATTGTAGAGGCCATTTGCCCTGACTGACAATCAGAATGCTACGTTCCATATGTCTGAACTTGTAATTAAAACAAGGGTTTGGTAAATTAATTTTCAGCAATAGAGTGTAGAAACAAAAGATGTGATACCATTCTGAAGTCTACAAAACAGCCTGCAAAAATTAAAAAAAAAGAGATACTCCCTGATCAAATTAATTTTAATATAAGCTGTACGGTTTGCACTACAAATAATTAAATGCATAACCATGAGACCATTGGCAATACAGATGACAGTTCACTGAAGCTCATTCAGTGATAATAATTTGTATTTATTTTGAATCTTAAGCACAGAAATGCAATATTAAAAAGTTTTGATGAAATGTTATCAACCTGTGTCTCTCTTAATGGCACTTTAAAAAAAATATTGCCTGTCATTTGCCTTGGAGTCTCTTGCTCTATGGTGATCATTCTATGGAACCTTTGATACTTGAGAGTCAAAGCCATTTTTTGAAAGAATCACCTAAGTGCTTTATGATCATTCTTCCATAGAGCTCCACAATCATTACACATTAGAACACCTGGGCAAGAGTCTACTCTTCTGGTACTAACATTCATTGTTCAAGAAGCTCACTGTATAATTGCTACCATTATGCACATATCCAGTGTGTGGTTTTGTACATGGATTCAATGCAAGACAGTAAATACTTATATCAACCTCAAATCATTCTTTGGTCGTTGTGTGCAGTTTTGATCTGTCTCTTGTCTAATATGTAGTTATTTTCATGTTTTGCATTTTGATTTTGCTCCATTCATTAACCCTGTCTCATTTAAGAAAAACCTCCTTTTTTCCCCTCTCCTTCCTCAACCCCCACCACTTGGCCCAAGCAAGAAGGTTTTTCTTAACTGAGACAGGGATAATTCTAGTTGATTTAAGCAAACCCTGATGGATATTACCCTTTACCTTTCAGGTGTTGTGTATGGTTGGGGATTTGGGGAAAACCTACAGCTTGGCACAAAGGAAGGGAAGGATGCATATGAGCCTGTGATGATCACAACAAAGGATGGTGCCCCCTTCCATGCAAACACAGTTGCTGTTGGGTCCCAGCATGTGGCATTCCTCTCTCAACAATGAACCTGTCATTTCCATAATGCTCCAATGCTTTGGTTTCATTTTACTCACTTTCATTCTTACTATCTTGGCACTTTTTGCCCTTTCATACATGGCTTGTTCTTTATTTGAAAAAAGGAAGACATTTTGTTGAGGAGGATTTCAGAATGACATTCAAAGCATGAAATTTCATAATTGGAGGATTCATGTGGTGAACTCTAGCTAATCCCTACCTCAGGGGCTCAGACAATGGTTTTTTTTCTCTTTACTGGGAGAAAATGATGAAGCTTGACAACTTGAAGAAAATAGGAGGCACGTTACTAAGGTCAAGGAAAATGAAAAAAAAAAAAACCATTGACAAAGATTTAAGAAATGTTAGGCAGCAATGAATTCCATCACTTCCATGCATTTTCTCCATTTGGCTTCATAAGTCAAATGATTTGTTAATGAATTTCAAAATAAATGGGGTCAGGATTAATGAGAGTTCACTGTCCTTTTCTTATTCTTTTTTTTTTTCCTTTTGGACAACTTCTAGGTGATTTCCTGAAAGAATGTTGGAATGGATTTCCAGGTTTATGAATCCTTCACAATTAGAGGATTCATGTTTCTCATCATTTTGAGATCTCTAAGAAGTTGCATGTCTGTGCATTATGTTTGGCATGGCTACAAATATTTCCATTTCTGGCAATAAATCTAGGATTCTCTGAACTTTTGATCCAACTCATTGCTATGGACTGTTATGCAAAGAGGAAGGGTGAGCTTGCGATGTTCATTCTGGGGGTGCAGTGATATTGTTCCTGTCAGACATTAGTAAGTATTGTAAATATAGATATATATGGATATCAATATTGGCAGTAAATGCATCAAAGCTAGAATTTGCTAGTTTTGCACAGGATATGTACTGATGAAATTTTTTGGAGGGAGTAAATACATTCAGTAAACTTCCACATGATTAACTTGGTATTCTCTAAATATTTTCTGCAGACACAGATATTTAAACCAGAATTAGAATTTTCAAGTATATTGCTTAAACTTTGTTATTGGTGCACCTCTAGTTTATTCTACTCTCAACCACCAGCCATAAAATTCCTGAAATTAATGATGAAACATTCTGAGCATTTTTGCAGCCTATTTTCATCCTTAACCTTTTAACTCCTGCATTTTTTCACCACCATGCACTGATCTCTCATGCAAAGTTTTTTTTAGATTGCTGCCTTACCATATGTGCTATAAATAATCTTTTGTGATTTTCTGTAGCATTAGTAACATACCAATAAGTCCTGGATTGGGCTTGGATACTTGTAATTGATTGCACAAGTATATTTAGGCATAGGATTGACAAGGAAAACCAAAAAATGAGTTAACTTGGATGTGGGAGTTAACCCATTGACGCCGGGAACTGTAATATTACATTTTTAAACCCATAGTGTTCTGGAGTCGCTGGGCGTGAATGTGTTAAAGGGATAATCAATCTCGCTTCATTACAGACCAAGCTTTGGTATCTGTGTGGCAAAAGGCCTGAGGAATGCATTTCACTGATAAGTTTGAGCAAGTTTACCTCAGCAGTTTAGAAGATTAGATGTGAATTAGGATAGGGCCTGTTTGCTAGGAGCCAGTGATCTATTTTAGTATCTAGATACTTCAAAGATTATTATTTCTTTTGAGGGCAACTCCATTTTTTTTAAGCTCCTTGTCTGTTTTGATGTGAAGCTTTCATCAATTTTGCAGGAATGAAGCTACATTGCTTCAAACTTTGCCAAATTTTTAAAACAACTCAAAGATGTGATAAACTTGACCTCTGTAGTTTTGTAAGACATATTTCATCCTGGAACAAATTTAAGATAAATGAAATTTGGAAAGTCTGAGAGCATGCTGGAATGGACATTGGTCTGATGGACCATCTCTCTTCAAAGAGCAATCAAGGCAAAGAAGAAGTGTACAAAATGGCCTTCAATTTTGTTGACAGATCAACTAACTGTACAACTAATGGTTCTGTTCCCACCATAGAAACAGCAAAATCTGAAAGTCCTATCAGCCCACATGAGAATTTTTATATCCACTTCACCCTGCAATTAGAGAAATGGGGGCTCTAAAGATTTGGAGTGAACTCCTGACAGCTAGATGGCTGGACTAATTTTGGTGTCAGACACCCTTTGAGAATCATTGGCACATGATTATCTGACCCTCCTCCCATGGATTCCACCACAAGATCTGCACAAGGTGGTGATGTCCAAAACTTCCTTAAACATGGCAGTGAAGTACAGAACTAAGATGATTTGTGCTTAATTTATTACCAATCTGAAGCACTTTTTAGTTGGCAAGTCCCTTGCAGCCTTATTTAATTTGGCCTATAGTCATATGGTACTCAAATATGTTTTTCTTCAGCAAGTTTAAATAATAGTGGATTTAGGAGGAATGGCATATACAGTTTTTCCCAATTGCTAACGTCCGTTTCTTAAAACTACACTTCCGTTTTCAAAACAATTTGAACAAATCCCAGAACTCTGCAATCTTTTCACAAAACTTAACATCCGATTTCATTGCTAACGTACGAAAAGCGAAACTCGAAGTGCGATTTTCATATCTTCACGGACCTTTTTCGAAACTGAACGTACGGAAAAGGATAAGAAGACCGATTCGACGAGCGCCAAGGATGGATGCATGACTGCTGACTACAATCCATTGGCCTA
>CAJPEV010001064.1:56571-74666 GCA_905338385.1 Darwinula stevensoni
AACCTATATTGTGTTAGTTGTCTGAGTAGACGTTGAGGACAAGAGGTCCTCAGCGTATGATCTGCAAAACTGTAAAAATAGTTCATGAACAAATTTCATAGAGAAATGACTTTAGTTTATTGGCACTAGCACACCATCAACCAGATATAGCGCCATTAATTATATTTAAAATTTTCATACAGTATACGTGCCATACGTCCTTCACCGAAACAAACTTTCTGATAGAATACGTTGCTGGTGTCCTTTAGAGCGAATTTAAGGCACTCGCGTCAAAACTTAACGTCCTTGCCTCAAAAAGTAACTTACGCTCCATTGAAAGACATTGGGGAGGTTCTGGTCGGTTTCGCTTTGTATGGCTGACAGGGCGGGCATCGATCCGCGAGACTCCTCGCCTTCCCATTCACAGTAATGGATCGTCCTGAGAGTTTTGCCGATGGTGCGTTAAGTTTTGACTCCAGGTACGTTAGAAATTGATTGTAGGACGTTCTGTTGTCCCTTTTGGAGAGCGGAAATTGAATCTCGACAGCAGTACGTACAGTTTTGACACGGGTACGTTAAGTTTTGAAAGTATTACATCATCACATTATCGCCTTTCCGTATTCGGAGGAATTATTTTCCCGGTCTGCTTCTTGGCTGTCCATAGACGTTCCTAACCCCGTACGTTAGAATATTGAAGAACGTACTTTGATTTTGACAAAGGGACGCCCTTTTGACTGCCGGACGCATAGATATGAGAAAAGAGCGCAGCGTTTTGCGGATCGTACGTTAAGTTTTGAAAAATGTCCATTGAGATATGAAATAGGACTTTAGCAATTGGAAAAAACTGTAAGATCAGAAATAGCTTTTGAATAAGAAAGGAACTAATGCTCTGGGACAGTGTTAGGTGGGCACTCATACAGCAAGAGCAAGATGGGTTGTGGAATTTAGATGAGATTTTAAGCAAGTCTGCTGTGGAGTGGTACTGCACTATACCACCCTTCCCAGAGAATTCTGCACCCAAGCATCAGCAAGTTGGATCATAGCCATCAAGGTCCCATTGAACTTCCCGTCACAAAGAGCTATTACCACCAGTGGGTATGACTGTATGTGATCAAGAAGGAAATGACCCATGTTCTCACATAGGGTGCTCATCCTGAGCAGCCTGAATTCAATCACAGAAGTTGGAATAAGAAATTTTAATCCGTGCAATGTAAGATCATATTGAGAAATTAAACAAAGATGCTCTCGCTCCCAGTTATTTGATGCCCTGTTCTAGAAGCTTTTCCTCCATAACATGCAGAGGGTGATAGTCATAGGTGATTATGACAAGTCAGAGTAATTTTACTATACCTTATTGCAGCATAATTTGGTTGCACATAGAAAAAGACTGGAAATTGACAGACAACTGAGAGGAATGCACATCCTTTTAATCATTTTTTTCCCCACAGGACCCTCAAAAGTAGAAGGAACAAACGATTTTTTATTTCCCAAGCAAGAGATCCTCCAAACAGTAATAGGTCACAAAGGGAAGAAAGCTTCTGGTGGAATAGGAGGACTCACATCAGAAAATGCTTTGCAGCCATGTCTGGGTCCATATCACAAATTTCACTGAGACAAAAATCACTCAAGGGGGGGGGGGCTTGGAAGGGGGAGGGCAACTCAAATGTCTAGAGCTCATCCTTTGCATCCAGGTCATCCAAGATGACATCAGACAAGTCGATGTCATCTGTCACTTCCATAACAGCATCCTGTCCATCCCAAGCAGGAACAGCAACCACCTTAGGCAATCCATCATCTTGCAGGGAGGCTGTTATTCCCTTCCCATATGAGAGGTCCCTGAAATGGCCAAGAAATAATGTGAGGCACATGGCATGCTTTGCACACTACCATGCTCCCATCTGACTTCAGGGTCATGAGATGAGAATTCCATTCTTTTCACTGCACAACAGTTTAGATCAGGGCATGGAAAGGAATGAAATATGACATCACATGATCCAAGCTTTTGCTTTGTTCTAGCTGCACAACTTCTTAGAACCACTCTACCTCATTTGGAAGAGTTCAATATTATTCCATTAAGAAAAAAAAAAACAACTGTTTGGTTGTGGATTCAATACAGGAGTGAATGAATTAGTCCTTTAACACATTTTCTCATTTTTTTCAATTTTAGGTTCTGTTCTGGGTGGATATCCTTAGGATGCTCTGGTTTTCATTCCAATCCAGCTTTGGAAAACTTCCATCCCCTATCCATTGCCAGGCATACCAAACATTGACTTTCATTTGTAAAACCAGCAGCTTTTATGTATAATAGAATAGGTGCCTTTATCAAACATCCTTGAATAATTTAGTCCTCTCAAAGAAACCAGCAGCTATATATTATATCCACGAATGGCAAGTGGTATCCATCTGCTGACCCTACATTGGATGTGGCAAATAGGTTCATAATGAAGGTGACAATGAAGGTGACTGAATAAGAACCATCCTAGTGGTTAGTGCAGTAATTCCAGTCTTAACATACATACTTTCTTTGGCTGAGAGTTGTCTTACTCCTTCATCCATCTAGTCACAGGTACACGGGAGGGAACATATTGATAGCTTTTCTCTCTCATCATGAAAAGCGCAGAGAAAAGATTAATTATGTAGCCTCAGATTATGCTCCAGAATTACCTTTTCAAAGCTGAATATGAGGGGTTAATAAACACCATAGAAAAAGAGTAATTGAATTCAGGTCTCAAATGTGTTCCAACTTTTTCAAAGTCATAGATCAAATATTTACTATTAGTCTTATTCTGTTCCTATTACAAAAAAAAAATAAAAAATAAATTAAATAGCCCTTTTTGGTCAAAGAAACTGGCAACCAGTGATGCTTACACTTTGCATAAACTTTGGCCAAGTGGGATTCACTGACACGTAGGAGAGAAAGCCTAGTCAGGAACTCATTCACTAATTTTCCCTTACTCCAAAAAAAAAAAAAGAAAAAAAAGAATAGGGGCTCATTAAGGTTTCAGTTCCCCATTACCACAATGCCCAAAGAAAAAAATGGATATGGCACCCCCTTCCATGCATGATTTTGATCTAGGTAAGGGAGAGGAAGCAAATACCAGCAAAATAAAAAAATTTCCATCATCCTGTGGAAAATCAACATGACATGAAGGTCACTGACCTAAGAAATTCATAGATGCCAGTGCTGTCAAATGAGCCACGAAGGGTTGAGAATTTCTTTTTCTTCTGATTCAGAACAGCCATGGCTGGGTAGCCAAATCCACCCAAGTCAAGAGCTTTCTCAACAGCTGGCTGTGACAGAGCAGATGTCCAGACCCAACTGAAATACATCACAGAATCATCATGATGCCATTCCTAAAATCTGAAACAACTAAAGAATATATATCTACCCCCAGTTCTTCTGTTTGAACTTTTCTCCAAGATCCCGAAGGGTTTTCAGGTATTTGTTGCGGCATTTTGATTGGCAATCAAGGAGATCTGGCAGAATGGAGATGACACATAGTGGATGTTCCTCACATGCTTCCTTCAGCACTGATGCATCTATCAACTGTGCAAATGAGTGATTGAGTGCAATTTAAAAAAACTACCATTCTAGGTCCCTCAATCTTTCAGACAGGTGGATGAGGGTTACCTCTATTATCTCAGGAGGCTCCACATTGACCTCATATTTTTCCAAAGCCCATGCAACAATATCTGCACTGGTCCGTCCTCCTGTGTACTCTTCAGCACTGTGGCTTCCCTTTTTCTTACCAGCTGGGAAGAACTTGATTGTAGGGAACCCCTGGATGCCATATTCAGTTGCTTTCTCCCGATTTGCTGTGGCATCAATGGCTGCCAATTTCACCTGAAGCACATTATGAAATGACTGCAAAATACTACTGCTGATACATTCTCAAAAATCTAGGAGACCAACCTTGCCCTTGAGTTCAGAGGCAGCTTTTGCCCAATGAGGAGCAAGGTTCTTGCAGTGTCCACACCAAGGAGCATAAAATTCCACCAACCAAATATCCTCTGAACTGAAGATGGTTTCATCAAAGTTGCTATCAGTCAATTCAATGACATCTCCGGTCTTTCCTCCATTCCCACCACCTCCAGACTAAATTGAAAGAAGAATTTCATCAGCTGTGCACCCATTCAGTCATTGCATGCTTCAGAGTTAGGTTCAAGTAACCCTTTACCTTCATGCCAAGCCTTTCATAAGTCTTGTCTTTGAGTGCCTTCAGAGCAGCATCCACAATGCCTTGAGCAGTTCGTGAGCCCTGGAAGTCAGTGGGCTTTTGTCCTTTCCCATGGAAGATCTTGATGGTTGGAAACCCTTGTACTTGATACTGGCCACCTAGACCTGTATGCTCAGCTGCATCCACAGCACCAACTTTGACTACACCCTACAAATTCATTACAATCAAACTCACACCATCTGATATTAAATGATGTAGAATGCACCGAATACTATCAGCACTGATTTAAATTCCTTCTTGACTTGATTCAAGTTTCACCTAATGCATAGTAACTTACTCCAAATATAACCAAATAACAACTGATCACATTACTTGAGCAAAGCAGAAAATAGAACTAAATCTGATCTGATTCATTTATTCATGGCTGCAGCACATCCTCTCCATATAGATATTCATGCAGGCTTGAATAAGCATGTACATTGTCAACACAAAAGAAAGAGCATCCAAGAAGGAACAATATCCTCATGACTACTGCACATTTCAAGAGTAGTCAGTCTGAACTCAAGGTGAAGCACACAGCAGCTAAGTGAGCCCTTAACCCAGAAGAAAATTTCATCCTATTCAAACCCTAGACATCCTGCCTGCTAGATCCAAGATATTTAAGGAATTCCACCCAAGAAAATATAGTAGCAAAGGAAGAATGAATAAGATTTATAATGAGAAAGTCACATGTTGACCAAGTAATGCTTAAGAATGATTCAATAAAGTTATAGGATAAACTGCACTATATATGACTGGTCTGATTTCTTGTTGACAGCATTTGGTACATTCCACTTAATCCTTGACCCTCCTGCCAGACCTACCTTGAGGGCTGTGGCTGCTTTCTGATATTCTGGTGCAAGAGATTGGCAGTGGCCACACCAGGGAGCATAGAATTCAACAACCCAAACTTCATCAGACTGTAGTACTCTGGCATCAAAGTTTGACGGATTCAGGTCTATCACATTTGACGTGGACGAATACAGTGCAGCCACTTCACTCAACAGCAATGAGACAACACCTATGATAGAAATGAATGCATGAAACTTTTCATACAGGTGTCATCCCTCCAGTAGTTCCAGGCCAAGGAAGTTGTACTGAATTCACCTCAGCCTATTAACCCTTATAATGCCAGAGCCGATTAGAGCAATGCTAAGAATTTCATTGAAAAAGGCAAAGAGTCAAAGAGCTAACAATTAAAGGTTTAAGAAATGTTTCTAGTCCAAGCATTCGATTGTGTTCCTTCTTGAACTTTGGACGTTTTAGTGTCAGCTCTTCGACTCTGGCATTCTGAAGGGATATTTGTAGCGTCGCTGTAAGCGACTCAGGCACTATAAGGATTAAACTAAAAAAAAAAAAAGGTTCAATCTCTAACATTAGCAAAAAGCCATTACAACAGAGCACAGTCTTAACTTACCAAGCCAGCCCCATAGCTGGAGATGGGTACCCCTGCTCATATTGTTACACGGTCAGCGTTGTTAGAGATGATGACTCGGGAATTGTTAAGGCCAACGTTAGATCTAACGTTTGGGGCTACGGGTATATATCCTGATATATGTTCACGCCCGAATAAGTTAGTCACACTTCGTGTCAACTCAGATCCATGAAAGTTTGAAGCAGATCAAGTACTCGAATTTCCAACAGAATCTGTGGAGCAGAATTCCATAAATTAGCAATATGCATTGACATCATGGGCGTAGCCGCGGTTTATCTAGCCTAGATTTATAATCGTGTTTAAAACAGCAGCACAAGGAAAATGATAGAGGAAAAGCTTAACTTAGCGCCATATGGAGAGGGATTTTAGGGGATGGAAGGGGAGGCTACGTCAGCCACAGTTCCTTGCCCGGAATGAACAGTGACTGTGTTTATTAGACTGATGCGGCAAACCTGGACTGGGAACGGAAGAGAAACGCCATGTGCGGCCATAACGTGCTTCGTCCAGATTGGTCCGTATCACATGACTGTCGTCTGCTACGCCACGTTGACGCGATCACATTGGTCAGTTGCTCCCCTGCTCCGGGCTCCGGCATTATGACCCGCCCTCTCGTTCCACGCGAGTTGTGAGGTGCTGGTATCGACTAGTTGATATTCACACCACTTATCACCATCTACATGACATGTGACACGAGCTACTAAATATCTTTGTCTCAAGGGCATAGAGTTCTTTGTGTATGCAGTGATTTTCGATTGACTGTACCTCCCTTACTATTGCGGAAGCGGGAAGTACTTGCACTGATTTCGGTTTGAATTCGTACCCCCCCTCCTCATAGAACCACTTCCATCGATTGCAGGTAGTGACATATTCCACGAGTGGTTTCGTGGATCATCTGATAATGTGAATCCTCTGAAAGTTGTGTTTTTCTCCCCCCGCGAATTCAATCCGAAAACAGTGTATCCCCCTCTTAAGCCACTTATAAGAGCCAGGGGGAGTTATTTTGATACAGCAGATGTCGCTCAGTTGGATGGCGTGTGCCATTCGGAAGGAGGTAGGGAGCGCAATCGATCAAAAATCACTCTACCGGATAAGCCTCTATTCGTACTGGCCCAATAATAAATATTAGGTCGCATTGGTAACGAGGGTTTCTTAAGTGAATATTGAAGTAGTAGTATTGCAATACAGGCTTAGTTTTTTTTTGGCTGCTTCATCCAGGCATGACAATCATCAACTATAGAATCCTTGCTGGAGCTGTTACTTACGCAAGAAGCCTGTAAAAAGCAGTGGTTCAAGTGCACGCTTTCGTGCCACAAATTCATTACACTTGCATCGGGTACCATTAGGCCGTGGGAGAGAATTCAAGCCTTTATCAATAATAGCAACCCAGACATTGCCGGAAAAAAAAGCCTCACAATGGCATGACTTTGAACCGCTTGTAACCTCTCGAATCCCGAACCCATTCCTGATTGGAATTTACTTTGTTTTCCACGCACGTTGTACGAGCTTTACCTGTTTCTCTTCGTGCGTCCGGATTTGTCGGCAATTTATTTTTTCTCACAAATTAATAAGAATTGGAGTATGCGTTTTAAAAATCGGAATTTCCAGAAATCTGTACTCGGGATTCAGGAGAATATTACATCGAATGAAGATGAACTACTTCTGGATGATATGCTGTAAGCAACGATAGGCATGAGATGACAAATAAAGAGTAGACAAGTAAGAGTTCTGGGGGCGTTTTATTGAAACGTGAGAAATAGAATCTATCCAATTCATAAACGAGTTTTTAAATGTTGCAGGAATGTTTCGTCAATGAATGTTTTTATGGTCCGTTTGATTTACGTCCAGTAATGTACATTTCCTGCAATGATGATGATAAGGACTAGGATTTTTATGCATGGAATTCCTGAAAATATGCACCATTAACTTCAAAAAATACTCAAAAAATGCGAAGTGTACACAAAATATGCACAATTCAAGACGCTAAGATGGTCCTGTGACGTTTGTGGAAGCAAACCAAGCACACTTTTAATTCGGTCGGGATATTTTGACCCCTTTTCCATAACCAGTCGGAAGCCAAGGAGATCTGAAGAAGAAGCCGAGACATCTGGCAGCACTGTCACCGTCCAGCTGGAAGCGAATCTGGGGTAAGAGGGTTTTCTCCAACCTTGGAGAGTCCGCTCCTCGCGTTTCCCAATGCTTTTCCTCGCAGTTTGGGGGGAAAGGAAGTATCAGAGCCATATTTGATGAAGACGATGGCGAAAATAGGGTGAATATGTGCAGTCAACTTTGGATAACTCAAAATATGCATTTCATACAGTGAGTTCAATATATGCAAAAAATATGCATTACACATTTTGCGTACAGATTCATCTTCAAATTGGTGCCCTCCATGAGGGAGAGAAAAAATTCAGCTTCAGGGAAAAACAAGGGCATGCGTAAAAATCCTAGCCCTGATGATGATAATGGTTTCCTCATCAGTTTCGCTAAGTTGCCTCTGACGACAGCTTCAGAGGCATCAAATGTCTTAAAAGTTTGACAAGGATTGAGTCACTTTGAGCGCTAGTGAGCAGAATAATGTGTCTGGGAAAAAAAAAAAACTGGGGGAATTACCTAAAGTCACAAGACCTGGAGCCCTTTGTCCTCTTCGGCAAGGGGCAGTTTTTAATCATACTGTTTCATACTTTCACGAGTTCAAAACGTTATGGGTTTCGCACGTTTTTGCGACTTCGTAGCCTCCATAACGGCTTTTCAACTGCAGGACTAGACGTGGGAAAATTTGCATCTAAATGGAAAGACGTGTCCCCTGACTACAACAACCGCTCTCTTCCCCCTCGTGGGTCATTCTTCATTCGTATTTACAGGGGTCGGAGGATGGGTGAAGATTTGGCATCGACAATTTGAATAAGCGAAGGGCTCCTATCGAGCTAGAAAAATCCGTGGAGACGAACTAAAATGGTCCCAGAAAGGAGCACCGGGGGTGAACGAGACGATCGGTGTATCACAAGGGTCAGTGTCGGGGCGAGACGGAGAGGGGGCAACCGCGGGGGTTCTTCGACAGCCAGGCCAGGTCGTATCCGCCGGATACGGTCAGGTGGTACATGGCCACGATCACAAGGAGGTGCATGATGTTGTGGGAATTCCAGCAGTAGTCGAAAGCGCCTGGCCACCATCTCTCGGGGATCCGAGTCGCCGAAACCACGCTTCCGACGAGCAGAACGGCTTCCTGCAAAAGCGAGTCACGCAACAGTCCATCAATAATTCCGTTCTCGGTGATTGTCATGCTTGGTGGAATCGAAAAACAAAAGTTGCCACAAAATTGGAGTCTTGGAGCAAATTGGAAGTTTTCATATTTCAGAGTGTATAAATAATAAGAAACTTTCGGCGTTCTCGGCGATCAATGATTGCATTGATCCGAGACAGAAGCAAGGGAACGTGGAATGCCAAAAGAAAGCCAACAACTTCACCTGCAACCCCGCAAATATTCTTCGTGAGGACACCCTCCAGCCTAGCAGAGCCATCTAGCGTCAATGCACAAATATGGACCGAATAAGAGGAATGAAACGAGAAAGAGGGAGAGGAAGGGCGTTCGCTCATCACACGGCTTTCTTCGCAGTGAAATATAAAATGCATGAGTCCCCGCGCTCGTAGGGGGATGAAACCCGGCAAACCGTTCCACGTAACCATCTTCCGAGGTGAATAATAGATGGGGATTCGACCTGATTCGGCCCCAGTTCATGCGCCTTCGACGAATCGGAGCGCTATGATTTTAATGGCGGCCGTGTTCTCCCCCGCTGACTCCAATGTATCAAGTTCTCAAGCTTTTCTACACTGTAAAAAATCATTCCGACTAAGGCATCGGAAGCAGGGTTTCCGTCTAATGCGCGGAAAAGGGGATTCCGATTCACAGCGGAATCCATGTCTCCCATCTCTTAACGTAAACATGCTGTTCCGAAAAAAAAAACCTATGAATGGATCCCTCCGACAAAAGCGAGTAATGGAGCTTTTCTCTCATTTTCCGACAAATTCCAATTCATAGTCGGAATCGGGTTTCCGTGCACGGAAGTAATTTTCCATCTCAGTCGGGTTTAATTAATTGCTTAATTGCGTTCATTATTCAAATCGGCTCCTTTTCAATTCGAAATAGTGCATGATATCTGGGACTTCATCACCATTACGCTCCTTTCCCTAATTAACCCGCGAGCATTCACTATCACGATTATTTAGTACCTCCAAGTACAGAAAAGATCGCGACTCGTTCTCGCTTCTCTCTCTTCTCAAAGAGAGAGAACCACCGAGACCTGCATATTTGATACTTTGACGGTCCAAGAAGTGCGGGCCGTCGGCAGCCAGGAACTGCAGATGATGTCGGCGAAGCAGGGCGTCCCGAGTTTCAGAGCAGTTCCTCTCCGACGGGAAGAAGAAGCTGTGATGCCCTTCGTTTCCCCCGTATCCGATGGGGAAATACGCATAAAAATCCCTTTCTTCTCGAGAACGAAAACTGGGCGATTTCGGAAACATCGCGTCGTCGCAATCAAGGGGCTATCGGAAGCTACTGGGAGTCATCAACCGTTTGGAATGTAAACTAAAGGTGTCGGGAGGCTTCCCGTCGATACGGAAAGGTCCAAATGATAATTTGGCTTTTCCGAGAATATTCGAAGCAGGCTTTTCCGACGCGAATGAGGAAAAGGATCGTTTGCTTAAACGTCGGAATTCGAGTGTAGGTCCCATAGCCGTAATATTTTTTGAAAAAGAAGGGGAAAATTCCGAAAATAAAACCAAAGTCGGATTTCCGAGGGTATGCAGGAAAAAAATTTTCCATCCGTTTGAGGGAATGCAGGTTTACGTGCTATAGTCGGAAATTTTTACGATGGAGACTCGGATATTTCCGAAAAATTTTCCAACGTATACCAACAACTTCGCGAGAATGGTACTCGTTCCCGGGAATGCTTTGCGCGCGTCACCGCGTTCCATTTCACGTAGACTGCATGAAACCAAACGTGTCCACGACTGCACACCGCATGAAACTAAACGACATTCTTGCAAGCGTCTGTCGATGCCACGAATCGACGACGAGGCTTCTTCCTGTATCTCCCGCGGTTTGCAGGGGTCTCGCGCTCGGGTTTCCTTCGCAGGATATCCGTGGGAAGCCCGATAAAGGGTTCGTTCGCTTGGACGGAATGAAGGCGCCGTGGGTCCTAGGAGCTTTTCGCCGTCTCGTTCGTCTCGTGTCTCGTCCTTACGTCTGTCTGAGGCGATGGGGGAAATGTTCTTGGAGGAGGACTCTCATTAATGTATCAAAAATATGATTATCCAGCATTAAATTAAGAAAGATATGATTATCCAGCATTAAATTAAGAAAGATATGATTATCCAGCATTAAATTAAGAAAGATATGATTATCCAGCATTAAATTAAGAAAGATATGATTATCCAGCATTAATTAATCAAAAATTAATGCGAAGCCAATGCTTCGCATTTGGGCTAGGCCATGGGTGCATATATGCTAGGCTTGGGACCCGAACTATACCCACAATCAAAGGAAAAGAAATGGATGATGGGTGAAAGTTTCACCAAACTTTTCTACCATAATTAAATAGTGGGTTTTATTAAAGAGGACAAATTTATTTTTCAGGAACCAGGCGCCATAGCCATTCTTTCGTAGTTTGTCATGCAAGAGACTACTATTAAAGACAAACCTCTCAGAACTGCTACAAATTTGAATTCTAAGTTGAGACTTAATTACATTGTCAATAATGTATTTTGGTATGTTCGAACGGAAAGAAGGCATATTATAGATTTCAAAGGAAAAATCTCTTCTTTTATCATAAATCCTGGTGATAATATTAGCATGAGCAATTTCCAAATTTAAATCTAAATAGTGAGCAACCTTGAAGGGCGGAGATGTTTCCTCAACCTAAGTCATCTGACATCCTTTCAGCCATACCCTATCCATTTCTTCTAAACTTCCTTAACTCTACCGAGAATTCCGAAAAAGATCTGTTATGCACTGAAAGTTTTGGCAGGACCGTGCCCCTGATGAGGATCCTGCGGAACATTCAGGAACTAATAGGCTTGCTTCGCTTTCACTTCTCTTAAGTTACCATCTTCTGGTTTAGCTGGCAGTTTTTTGGGAATTTAACGTTTGCTAGATTGAATATGTTGCCTATTTTCCTTTTCTTATTCGTCCACAAGGATGGGTGTCTGTTGCTGTTGGCTAGCCACGCACAGCGCCTTTCCTGGGAGTTAAAAGTAGAAGTTGGTTTATGGCCTTCGTGTCTTTATGCTTCACTTTCCTGTATATATATATGTATAAATTAGTGTTTGAATAGCAACAGTTAAAAGCGGTACACAATATTGCATTTCTTATGGGATAAAGAAACAAAAGATTTTCTGGTTCTCGCTATTCTATCCTAATGGTATTCCTAAAAAGAATCTAGAGCAATCGGATGTAATGTTTCTTCGCTAAGCTTCTTAGCAAACTGATTCAGTTGCAGAGATATGGCATAGATTTGTATCTGCTTCGACGCCAGCCCTGTACTCGGTTGCGCGGCATCGGCCACAAGAGTGTCGTCGGTAAATTCATGGACGATTGAGGCAACCGGAACGTTGGGAAATCGAGAATGCGCCACGTCCGCTTCAGCCAGCAAAGCACCCGTTCCCCTCCCGTCATCGAGTTATCGTTCGTAAGATCGAACATCGGAGAAAAGAGAGAATCGGAGCAACACCCTCGTCGGGGCCACCGACCTGGCACAGGACGTGCAAGGCGACGTCCGGGTGCCCCCCGCCGTAAGGCGACACCCTCAGCAGCAGCAGGCAGACCCGCGCGATGAAGAGGAGCTGGAAGGCCAGGCGCCGAGCCCACGCGTCCGTCGCCCGAAGCACCTGAGTGGGGACAACGACAAAAATTCATGCGAAATGAATGCGTGCAACAAAAAAAAAAGTGGAAGAGACGCTCGTCGTGAAGTCGGGCAGCGACCCGGCGAACCGTCGCAAAAGTTCGGGCGTAAACGTAATTCAGTCGCTCTAGGAACCGAGCAGTGCCGAGTCATCTCTTCTAATGTATAGTCCAACCGAACTGCCGATTACCAAGTTACCAAGGGCCAATTTAGTGCAACTAAACCAACAAATATTTTTGACAAGGTAGTAAAACTAAACTACACAAATACAATAAGTTAGTTCTTCTAACCTATCAACTACACATACCGAGAAAGTAATCTAATTGCCAGAGTAATTAATCACTCTATACCATGCATACCTCGATCATTTAAGACGTTGACCGCCACGAGGCGCACCGGTGCGCCTCACTCGATGGGAAAATCAATATGCCAGCATTGCCGTGGCGGTCAACGCGTTAAAGACGCTAGAGATAGTGTCAATAGGACATCATCGTTCTCGTTACAGTTTCATTTTAAAATAGACGAGAGAGAGTTGAGTTTATCTCTTTGCTGGTACGATTCCCCGGGGAACAAAATATTCGGGTAATCGCGAACCCCAACAGAAGATCAAGTAGTAGTGACCAAACTACCAGAAAGTAATCTAGCCGCTGAAAAGTTTATCGTCGGCAGCTTCAGAAAAAAATAATCGGCTGAAGCCTACAAAGAAATGTAAAAATTGTTACTTGAAAGAAAATATCATCGGCCTTGGATGCTACGATGCATTCAAAAGCTCAAAAAAAATTATTTCACCATTCAAATCTTATAACATTGATCTGCGCGTGAATTCTAAGCGATGTAAGATTCATGACGCTAGAAAAAGCGGACGAAGGAATCCACGGACCTTGACGAGAGCGTAGAAGGAGAGGAGGGTGTAGAGCGTGAAGATGCTCCAGCGAAGGGTCCAGGGGAGGCATCGCGTGGCTGCCACCATCTGGGGGATCGCCCCTAGGGAGGACGAACGGAGTTGGATGACGAGGGGAAGGGGGGGGGGGGAAGGGAGGGGGGGGGGGGGGGGGGGGAGGGGGGTCGGATAAATAACCATGGTCAACTTGGTGAGAAGTCCAGTTCATTCTGTTCAAATATTTATGATTGTGTTTCACTTCTTTGGTGGTCTTTCATCGAGAGACTCGGTTTGAAACGGGGGGCTTGCATGAAATATTATATAAATGAAGTTTCCTTTGCGCGTCTGAGTCCATGCGGAACGTTCGAGGCGGAACGAATAGCTTTAGAACATCAGATATACCTACCCGACCGAGATGGTTGACACTCTGCTCTATATCATTCACAGATGGGGAACTCGATTCCCCCGAAAACCTTTCACTCTGAGCTCTTTAACACTTTCAGTCATATGCCCGTCGTATGACGTCCTACACGCCCATAGCGCACTCAAATCACCAGAGTCGGAAGTGTCGAAAGACTCCAAAATCCCAATCCCGAACAACCCCCCTCCCCCCCCCCTCCCTTCACCTCCTCTTCACCCCCCCTCACCTCCTCGACCCCACCTACCGACGGTCTGCGTGATCCAGATCCCCAGCATGTCGATGTGCAGCAGCGTCTGGTACAGCGACTCCCCGAGGTGATGGTTCATGAAGAGATGGTAGATGCTGCTCCCCAGCCACGGCGACATCACCCCGATGGACAGGATGGCCGGGAAGTACGGCAGGGTGATCTCCTCCCATGGCGGCAGGACGTACAGGCCCCAGGCCGACAGGAATATCACCACCACTGTGGGCAGCACACGAGGAACGTCACGCGATGCTTCCGTTCCGATTAATCCCCTTTGTCTTTGTGAAAAAAAGATTGAAGACGAAAGTGGGTTCCGTGACACGAATGGAAGTCTGTTACTGTTTAAGTTCTACTTTAATGGCGCGCGATCGTTCGAGTCATGAATCCCTCGCTCTAATCCAGCCAGGATTTCTACCTTCCTGCATTCCGCTCGTGCTAACCCATTGTTTCGAGATCGAATCGCTTTCGGTTCGACTCACGAAGCCGAGCGTTTAAGGCGACGACCTTGGAAACGTCCCCGACCCCCTTCGATCGTCCCGTAAAAGGGAACGGCCCCGCTCTCGCCACCGCGTTGCGACACGAACGCGATCGAGAAGAGGTCACCTTCGAAGGGAGAAACCCGCGAGAAAAAAAAAAAAGAGGAGAACCGACTCACGGTGAGTGAGGATGTTCACGGTCTCATTGTGGAAATACGTCAGGCTGACGAGGCACTCCCGCCACGTGAGATCGGACGGCCGGTATCCGGTGTGGATGTACCGGTTGAAGCGGAGGTACGGCGGGACCTCGTCGCGCTTCAGCAGCCGGGTCTTCTTCGAGGATCCGGCCATCCGGTCACCGTCCCGCCTTCCTCGTCCGCATCGCGTGGAGGAAGAGGCTGGAAAGGGGGAGAGAGGGAGCCTGGCGGAAGGCCAACCCGCAAGGGCCCCTCCTCTCTTTCTGCTCGTTCGATACGAGGGGGGGGTGGAGGGAAGAAAGAGGGGGGCGCGAGTCGGTCGACGCAGAAGGGGAAGATGCCGATCGAGAACTTCGCTCTGTCGCCGACGGGCTCTCGACCGCGTCTGGGATCCGAAGGGAACGATGCGTTTCGCGCCGACGAAAGGGACGCGAGGGCGATGGGAATGACGAGGCTCCCGGGGAATTGTTGCCAGTCACGCGAGTCCGCCCGAGCGCCGGGTCCGTCTCCGACGATTTTCCGTTCGGCTCCGTCCGCGATTCCATTATTGTCTCCTGGCTTTCCCGGCGGGAGTTGCGATCGCTTCCACCGTCAGGTTCTCGACGCACCGTCGCCACGATGCGTTCCGCTGAGTCCTCCCGGGAGCACACTGCACCGCTACGCCTCCTCGACGACCTCGGGCTCCCCTCGGCTCCCCTTCGGTTCCCCTTCGGCTCCCCTCCGAGAGTCCTCGACGACGACGATGGAGCTGGAGCTCCCCTCAAGGCGCACGAAGCGAAGGGAACCTAAAGACGTCCGACTGCCAGCGTGGGGAACGGGCGACGAGCGGGAATCTCCATCGAACCGATATCGACATCCTCCGTTCGATCGGAACACCTCGGCTGATGTCTGTCCCTTGGACCATTCTTCCCCTCGATCCAGGATCTCCAGTAGAACACATGCGAGAAGGGGGGGGGGGGAAATGGTTTCCATTCGCTTTCCCATCACCCCGGGAATTGCCGAAAAAAAAACCGTATCGGAAGCTCTCTCTTCCTTGAATCACTGTAATAGGATTCCTCTCGTCTCAGAGGATTCCCCTTGCTCTCGTTTTCCATCCTCGTCATCGAGTCCTGACAAGCTCCTTTCCTCGAGTGGGTGACTTACGAGAAAACAAGGAAAAAAAAGAAACGATTCGATGCGACTTTTGGAAGAATCTGATGTATTCTCATTCTCACGGGAGAAGAGCACGATCGACGCCATTACGATGTACACGACCTGCTACCCGTCGAACGCTTCCTAATTAAAATCGATCCACTTCTGTCCCATAATGCCGAAATGAAGCACAGCTGGAATCTTCAACTACCGTATTTCGGATCGATAACATTGAATGCGTCCCCACATTCCTTCTCCTCCTCCAATTTCCTCAATTTCCCTATTTACCGCGTCTCAGGAGGTTTCGCTCCGTTCCATTCAAATGAGACACACCGCGGGAATTTGGAATCCTCGGGAGCGAGATGCGAGGAGATCTTTCCCTTTCCCAGAGGCTCACAATTTTCCTTAACCTCTTCAGGTATGACATTTTTTTGACTCGGGGAAAAAAAAGGAAAGATTACCGAGTACTTTGCCAAATACTCGCGTAGAGTACTTTTCGAGCTGGGGGAACGGTGATGCCGACTGCAATGAAATCTCCCGACAGATCGGCAGCATCTGTGGCATCCGAGCGGTTGGGGATCGGTTTCTTTTAAATATTTTTTTCCGCCGATTTGAAATGCATGGAATCGAACCCGTCCACGTTCGTGCCAGTGTCCCCGGAGAGAGTCGACCACGATTTCGAGTGCGTTCTGTCTCGCAGAATCCTCGAAGGATGACGTCCGAGTTTGAAACGGCCACGCCTTGGATGGACGAAAGCGGACGCGTCGCGTCGTCGGGGGATTCCTCGGGCTCCACGAAATGCGATTCTCGGCCGGTTCCGTCTCGTGGCACCCACGCGAGGCGCGTCGTTGGAATTTCGAAAATCCGGGTATCGGGTGACGGGGATCGGAGCACGATCTCGAGCCACGAGCACGAGATGAGCTCCCCTGTAGCACGAGATGAGTTCCACCGGATCGACCCGATCGGTTGGCGATCGAGGTTCCGGTCGGATGCAGGCAAATACGCTATCGTGGGGATCGTTTCCGCTATCGCGTCCTCAAATGACGTCACTCTCGGGCGAGCAGTTGCAATCGGAACGCGAGCGGACTGTGAGTGCGTTGATCGGACCGGCACGAACGTGACGTCATGGGACGCCGGAAGAGCCAGCAGAGCCGCTCCGAAGACGTCGAGTTCCGAGGAGACGCGGGGTGCGGGGTGCGGGGTCGGCCCGATCGACCCGACGCGACCCGCGTTTTCGCGAAGACGGAAAAAAATTCCTCGTCCCTTCGATCAGGATCGACGAGAGTTGGCTAAGCATTTCATGGTTTACAGTTTTTTTTTCTCGATACTTCCACTCGGCTCGAAACGGAGGACAGTTCGGAAACCTCTCGAAGTTAACATTTTCTCGGCGTATAAAAATATTGGGGTGAAAGCCCCAAGGGTACCAAGAGCAGGTCCGACGACGAGAACGTTTCACACCTGATTCGCCTTCGATCTTTGGCGACTACAAACGAATCCCTCGCTGCCGGGGTATACGGAGAAGAGACGCGAGGCGAGTGCTCGCTCCTCCTCTCCTTATCGTCTGCATGAACCTCCTTCGACAAAAATGCGATCCATCCCCGGGGGAACCGACGGAACGAAAGAAAATCGCGGCGGAATCGAGTCCCGTCCTCGCCCTCCATCTCTTCCTTCGCGAAGACGGATGAGAAAAACCTCTCTCTCCTAGTGGCTCGAGGGCGAGGAGGCCGAGTGGGAACCGTGGGATGTCTGCCTCGCGTGCCACAAAGAGCGCAATAGCCACGGAGTCGGAGGCTGCTTCGTTCGTTTCTTCTTCTGCCCGTTCCCCTCCGATCGGAACCCTCAGTCCTTAGTTTGTCCCTCCCTTCTCGCTCTGTAGGGAGACGGGAGAGAATGCACCCCGCCGATGCCTGGATCAATCGATGACTGTCATCCATCGCCATGAATGGAAGGCGCTTAGTCCGGGACACTTCGGAATCCGAGGAGGGGGGGGGGGGGGGAACGACCCCCCACCCCCACCATTCCAACATTATGGGTGACATGCACCTGATCCGTTTAACTTTATTAACTTTAAACTGATATCGTTTCATAAAGGGCGTCTATGGGAATAAAATTATCTCCGTCAAACGAATTCCCATAGAGGACCAATGTGAGATCTGATTATTTTAAGTTGAACAGATCTGGTGCATGTCACCCTATGAGTTTGGCCAACCCCCCACCCC
>CAJPEV010001065.1:0-80163 GCA_905338385.1 Darwinula stevensoni
GAAAATGCCGCATGCCGACAGTGGAAAACGGACTCTTTCAGCAATCTGAAGAGATTCGCGGAACAATCCTGAGAGTGCGTATTACCGCCAAAAACCAAGTTGAAAACGGAGCACAGCCAGGAGCTTCTCGCACGAAAATGCCGCATGCCGACAGTGGAAAACGGACTCTTTCAGCAATCCGTAGAGATTCGCAGAACCGAACTAGATTCACGAATTTCCGCGAATATCAAAGTTGAAAACGGAGCACAGCCAGGAGCTTCTCGCACGAAAATGCCGTATGCTGACAGTGGAAAACGAACTCTTTCAGCAATCGGTTGAGATTCACACAACCATCCTGAGAGTGCGTATTACCGCCAAAAACCAAGTTGAAAACAGAGCACAGCCAGGAACTTCTCGCAAGAAAATGCCTCATTTTGACAGTAGAAAACGAATTCTTTCAGTAATCCGTAGAGATTCGCAGAACCCAACTAGATTCACGAATTTCCGCGAATAGCAACGATGAGAACAGAGTACAGCCAGGAGCTTCTCGCACGAAAATGCCGCATACTGGTTGTGGAATTCGAACTCTTTTGAGCAATCTGAAAAGATTGGCATAAATATCCTGGGAGTGCGTATTACCGCTAAAATCCAAGTTGAAAACAGAGCACAGCCAGGACCTTCTCGCCTAAAAAATGGCGCATACTAAGAGTGGATAACGAACTCTTTTAGCAATCGGTAGAGATTCGCGGAACCCTCCTGAGGGTACCGTATTAACGCCAAAATCAAAACTGAAAACAGAGCACAGGAAGGAGTTTCTCGCCCAATAATGCCGCATTTTGAGAGTGGAAAAGTAACTATTTTAGTAATCGGAAAAGATCCGCGGAACCCACCTAGATTCACGAATTTCTGCGAATTGCAAAGTTGAATAAATAAGGAAGCCAGGAGCATCTTGTTAAAAAATGTCACTTTCTGAGAGTGGAAAACGAAATTATTAACCAATCCGAAGGGATTCGTGGAAAAATGCGAATTTCCACAACATTCAATGTGGAATGCAATAATTTCTTTCAAAAAAATGTCACATTCTGAGTGTTTAAAACGAATTGCAGGAATCAGATGAGCGTCGCATAACTACCCTGAAAGTGAGTATTTCCCCGACATTTGAAGTTCATCCCACAGGCCAACAACGAGAATTTCCAACGTGAATGTCGCATCATAAAAGTGGTAAACGAACCTAAGCAACATTCGTAAGAGTCGCGAAACCCACCTTCATTCACGAATTTCCATGAATTACAATGTATTCAATATTGTAATTCATGGAAATTCGTGAATAATGGAAATTCGTATGTGCTCAACTGTGCTCAGCAAAAGTTGCAACGGTTTACATAATTAATTTGGTTAATAAAATGCACCCAGGTAGCTCGTTATAAGCAGAATAAACAACCTCTGGATCATAATAGAATGAAGCGATTCTTATACCTATCACGATACCCTATCTTGATAGGTATAAAATGTTTCTGCATCTATCAGTCTCATCATGTGATACCCCCCAAAATAGCTATTTTATCGGTTTTATACGTTCTTGCATACCAGACTGTGTCTTTGGTGTAGCCTTCGCGATAGTCCAGTGTCGTCATGCCTCTGCTGATAGGCTGAAGTAATATCTCGCTGTGAGAAAAGTGTGCTCTGGTGAGATGGTTTGGAGAGGAAGGAGAACCGTTGGAGCCTTTCCGGACAAGACTGATTGTTCTGCAGACATCAACAAATAGTTCATAACTGGGTCTATTTATCGTAAAGCAGGGAGTTGAAGGTCCCTAACAGTCAAGACTGACGAAAAACCAGAAGTATGTGCATGAGCATGCTCTCTCGCGAGAAGAAAGACCTTGTACTCTTGACTCTCAGAGTATTCTTATTCGCACTATCAAGGAACTCTGCATAGCGGATTTGGAAAAATGCAGGAATTAAGTCTTATCGTCGAATGGAGATGCTGAATTTTATAGCAGGTGCACCTCAAGAGAGATTCGAAAAAAACGACAAACTTAATCATAGATGCTGATGCGCATGGTTTTTTAAGATGAGAAAAGCTTTACGCTGCAAGTGCCCCAGAACTGACAAATTAATCGAGTCGACTCAAGAGAACGGATGTCGCAGGCTGCTCCAAGCCAAATGTAGCACGAGGTTCCGCTTTCCCCGAAAGGTGATGGTATCCTGTTGCATTCCTTGGAATGGGAAAACGAAGCTGTCCTGAAAGGACCGAAAATGATGCACCAACGTACGGCGATGTAAGTTGGTGCATCAACTAGAAGAACTTTCACCGAAATGTCGAAGGATGCTTCTTCAGAATGACTTCATTTTGATTCAAGACATTGCATCGCTCTCGTTCAACTAAAGCTTTTCTTTTGGAAAATTCTCCAACATTCATCAGAGTCCGAGTGGCCACCAAATTCCCCTTACCTGAATCCCCTCGAATACTTCATATGAAACTCTTTGCAAGAACTCGTTTAAGCAGGACGGCTTGAACCCATGAGTCCATAGAGCATATTCAGCATGCCCTTTCTCAATTGAAAAGTAGAATAGGGGAAGTTATGGAAAATGGAGTTCCTATTCCACACTGACTCAGCTATTAATATTTGCGATAAAGCTTACATTTCTTATTGAAGTTTGAACCGACTGTTGCTCTTCATTCACACAGCATTAAGATTTAACATTTCTGGAAAATACAATATAGCTATTTTTAAAAATCACATCCAATTTTCTACAGGAAGTTTTATGAAGTGTCAAACAGGACGCATTTCTTTTAGGCCACCCGGTGTAGCATTTGTAAAAATGAAGCAATTTTGACTTGGGCAAGCACTCGCCCGTAGTGGTACATTGAGTGTGCACCATTTTTCAAGTCCGTTTGCTCCCGGAATAGAGCGTTATTCCAACTAACATTCGTAATCGAAAGGAGATAACGTTACAGTTTTGTTGCCAAAATAGAAGTACAGCCCCATCATACGTTGTGCTTCTGTCATACATTTCTGAAGTCAGTCGGATCCCAGAGATATACCGTGGAAATTCGTTCCAATACCTGTGAGAGTTCATTTTTCACTCTCAGAATGTGACATTTATGTTGGATATGCTCCTTTTGGCCTCAGCATTCAACTACGAAAATCGGAAAATTTCAACCATATTCATAAGTACAGCAATTATATTACAATTCCTGTGAAAATTCGTTTTCCGTGCTCCGATTGTGACTTTCACGTAGGAAATGCTCATTGAGGGCCTTTGCTTTCAACTTTCGAAGTTGAGAAAATTCCACCATTTAGGGAGGTTCTACGGGATTACCCTGATTGCTGTGAGAGTTCCTTTTCCATTCTCAGAATGACATTTAAGGCATTTAAGGACAGGCATTTAGTGCCAAATGAGAGACATCTATTGAGCACCGCTACAGCGAGACGAGCGGAACAGCGAAAATTTTCTCTAAATATTGGATTGCCACTTCTTATTCCAAAAATCTAGAGACTTCAAACTTTTAGGAAACATATTTTGGAGTCCTTTCTCGGTGGTGTGAAAAAATTCAGAATCTAGCTCTTATACAATAGATGTCCCAAATAGAGACCTCTCCCAAATTTTAATATTGGTGAGAATTGGTAAGAATTGAACAAGGTTCAATTCTTGGCCCATTACTTTTCATCCTATACATAAATGATGCTCCCCTGAGTATAAAAAAGCTGAAGTTGACATACAGTGGCGCTCAAAAGTATTAGCACGATGTGATTTTTCGGCGTAAATCAACTGAACGCTGAGAAAAAGCGTTCCGACTGATACACAACATGCGAGACTATTTCTAATTGATCTTCATAGTTTGAACAGATAGATCATTTTGATTTTTTAATTATTTTTTCATATATTTTCTGCTGGCGTCAACTGTGCACCTGTAATACGGGGTCTGCCAATAAAGTTCCCGGAATTATTTTTTTGTGAGTCTGTCAATATGACAAACATTATTTTCTTTCCATGGACTGATAGATTAGACTGTTGGGCAGTGCTGTGTCAGTTCTCATCTGACTAGCACCTTCAATGAGAGTTTGGCTGGCAATGTAGCAACGCAGTGTGTACGGCATCTGTCATATTCCCAGAGTGAAGCAATGCTTCATCACATTTTGTCTCAAACCGGTCAATACAGCTGCAGTAATCCATCGAATTTTGCAGAAGTGTCTTGAAAAGTTCCTTGTTATGCTCCAATAATTTAAAATGACCTTCAAGGTCTTTTGCAAGTGGTGAAGACACTCAGATCCACCTCAACCCCAACCATCACCAATCATTCACCCTAGGGATGGCTGAACCAATCATTATTTTCAATGTCATTTCTACTGGCTGAAAGCCTTGAAAACTATTCAAGATTCTTGGAGTATGACAAGACAATTCTTGCAAAATTTGATGGATCGCTTCAGCTGTATTCCCAGGATTGAGACAAAATGTGATGAAGCATTGCTTCATGCTGGGAATGTGACAGACGCCTTACACACTGCGTTGCCACATTGCCAGCCAAACTCTCATTGAAGGTGCTAGTCAGATGAGAACTGACAAAGCACTGCCCAACAGTCTAATCTATCAGTCCATGGAATGAAAATAATGTTTGTCATATTGACAGACTCACAAAAAAATAATTCCAGGAACTTTATTGGCAGACCTCGTATTACAGGTGCACAGTTGACGCCAATAGAAAATATATGAAAAAATAATTAAAAAATCAAAATGACCTATCTGTTCAAACTATGAAGATCAATTAGAAATAGTCTCGTATGTTGTGTATCAGTTGGAACGCTTTTTCTCAGCGTTCAGTTGATTTACGCCGAAAAATCACATCGTGCTAATACTTTTGAGCGTTACTGTATATGCAGATGACACCACCATTTACTTTTCACATTCAAAACCCCTGGTTGTCGAGGAGACCCTCCAAATTGAACTTCTCAATCTCCAAAACTGGGCTAACAAAAATAAAATGCTTATAAATGTCAGTAAGACCCACTGCATACTTCTAGCCCACCCCAAGAAGCTTGCATCATCCTATTATTTACAAAAATGCATCATCAAGACTGAAAAAACCAAAAACCACTCAAGCTAACATCCTTTGTAAAGGCTCCCTTCCATGAGACATCGTTCTTTGCGAGAGATGGAGGATGCTTACGAAAACCTTCAGACATTGTCTTCTGCATTGTAGGATATCCAAGAGCAGTCTTCCTTCAGAGCCTGTGCCTCCAGGGTTTCAGTCTGCTGGATGAGTTCCTTCAGATCAACAGATGGGATATCTGCCTCCTCCCAAACTATGAAATCTATGAGGAACATGGAAAAGCATGCCACAATTACTGTCATGCTATAACACCCTCTGAAAATACCTGGATCTAGCAAAGAGAACCAACTTGTGAGCTTCCAACAATTGTGATTGTATCAAGTAGGATCTCCCTGCTCTCTTGCTATTGCCAGTCATCATCCAAAACTGCAAATAACCAGAAATAACATGAAAATTCCACTGAAAATGAAAAGCCACCTTTACAAGAAAATATTAGGATTTTGGAGATTTCTCTCTTGTCAGTGACAAAGTTTTCTTCAAACAGAAAGTTTTTCAAATATAACTGAAACAAACATCAGGGAATTGACATGAGAGAAGACAAGAAACAATGCAAAAGTTAGAAGAAGCAAAGTACATGCAGTGCAATGAAAGTTAATGCAAAGGACAGAGGCACAAAAAAACCAAAAGTCCCTCTCTTGTAGCTCATGAACCACTCACTCTTCTCATCCGGGCTTACATATTTTTTCACTGTTCATCCCATGCAAGCTCATGCAACTTTACACTAGGTGCTCACACCCCTTCAAAGGCTTGTTCATTTTCACACAAGCCTATCTTTTCCCTCATTCCAAATTAGTTGAATCAAGGTCTAGATTTTTTGCTGCAGATATACCATATAAAGTGCCAATAATGGATGCATTCCCCTGAGCAGCAGAGATGTGGCAGACTGCAAGATTGCATTTCCTTATTTGGTTGTACATCTTTTACATGTTTAAGATTTTATTGATATTGCAGTATGAGTGTAGGAGTATAAGAGGAATTTTTCAGATGAGTGTGTCACATTTCCTCTATCTGAACTTATTTAGAGATCCATATCATGGAATGGTCTAACATTGTCCGGAGCCATTTCATCAGTGTAATGCACCTTCTTTTTATCATCAAAATTAAAATATATCATATTGCAAAAAGCGGAAAAATAAGCACAACAGTATATGTTACTCAGATAAGCTAGTCAAATGATTATACTGTGGTCAGTCACAATTCTGGAGGTAACAGGGGTGCATATCTTTTTGCCACCCTGTACACATTAATGCCTCCTTTTATTTTATGACCATTTTGCCCATTATAACATAATTTTGCAGACACTCCTTGGCATGATCTTTCAAAATCAAGCCAAAGGGTATTTTGAATTACTGTAATATCCAAAACTAAAGGTCCAAAAATCACAGTAAGCATAGCCAAGGCTTACCAAAGTCTAATTTTAAGCCTTGAGAATTTTAAAGCATGCACTTAACATTGCTGAAGTAAGGTTGAAGACTTGTTTCAAGCTAGCAGAAGATGATAGCAAAAATGTAGGAAGTTAAAATCTGAAAATACTCATCTTCCCTATATACACCTTCCCTGCCAATATTAGCACCATTAGGGCAAGTACAGGAACTGAAATTTTAGCAGACATGAAACAAGAATTTAACAGCAAGTATGGTACATTCAATGTACAGGGTATACTGGCTTAAGCAGAACTACCCTTCTGAGGGCAAATTTACATACAGTGTTGCACTCAAATTGAGCTTACTGGCCAATGAGATCATCCTCATGGATGGCTGTTGTCTGGGCAAGTATTTTGTGGAAATGTTTTCACAGACAATGGTTACCAGCAAGTATGCTTTTCTTAGCATATAACTTCCAGAAAGCTGCAGTGCCATGCATAAACCCACCACAATAGCAACACAGGAGAGTCAATCAAAAGGGATCAATGGAGTGCCGCGTAATGCCTCCAAATGGAGTCTCTAGCCCATAATGGAGCCTTTTTTATTAACATGTTGACGACCAGCCTATTTTTGCTTGTCCGCCGCGTGGGACCACGTGCATTTTTTTGTCAAAAAATGCGTCCTGCCATCAGGAAGTAATTACGAAATCATAATCTTCTGGAACGTTCTCAACAGTTCCAGAGGGTATTCATTGAAAAAAAATCTGCATCCTGGCATCAGGACGTATTGTCACCAATGTGTTAATCTGAGAACAACTAGGAGCCAATATGAGCCACCTATTTTGCATGTATTATTGGGAGGCAACACCATTAGTAACAAGGAGTGCACAAGGTCTTCCAGGGCACAACTTTTTGTTCTGACTTTTACTGGAGTGAGGTGCCTGTATGCTTACAATATCAGTCTCTGTCTCCATAGTGTTGACATCTGGTTGCAGAGTAAGCAACTCTTGTATTGCATTGCAACAGCTGCTACTCATGATAGAATCCAGTGAAGCAGACCTTTTTAGAACAGCAGAGTAGTATCAAATTCCCATTGCAGAGGAAACCATAAGGTACAAGTCCACCATATTCACTGTCTATTCAAATATTCAGAGACAACACTTAACAGCATTTGGAGATGAAGCACTGTCACGGTTGTGTGGGTTTGAATGATGTGTACACTTCCAGGAAGAGTGGATGTGCTCATAGGTGCCAAACCCAGGGGGGCAAAGGGGCAGGTGCCCCCCCCCAAGAATGGACAAATATTTATGAATGTATGGCACATGGAAAATTGGAAACAAAATGCTGCTTCATGAAAGTAATGAAAAATGATTTTCCTTTCTGCTTAGAGTTCCAACTTGAGGAGATCCCTGTCAGGTGACAAGTAAGGGTATGGGGTGGAAGGGCAATTCCTGGCCTCTACCACCCACTACCATATTAATACTGAGCTACCCCATGGATCCTGGAATAATTCTGTTGATGTTATTTCAGGGGCATTAGGAACTTGCTCCCCCCCAATATTTTTTAGATGTTGGCAACTACGGATGTGCTCCAATATGACTTGAGATATGGTAGGCCTAGCCCCTGCTTGACCAAAGCTCATGGATAATGTGTACAGTGGGCAGGGCTCCAAAGTGATGTCACAAAAGTATGTACAAAAAGAAACTTCACAGTCATCTTCCCTCACACTGACTACCTGCCAAGTTGGTGGCATTGCGTTTCCATTCCATGAGCAGATAGTCTGCCTGCATCAGCTATAAATACTCATACTTGAATTCTCCTATAGTCAGTTCTCCCCCCCCCCCCCTTCCTATTTTCTGATCTACTGCATCCATTTTAGCTTAGTCTCCTATCAACAATGAGTAGAGTAGAGGGAAAATGTGCATACTTCCATATTGCTGCTCAATGCATCTGACAACTTTCATTTTATGCCTTTCCCACAAAAGAGGGTGCAAAATCAAAATGGTTGAAAACCTTGGGTTTATCTGCTGTACCAAATAACAGCATATGTCTGTTTGCTTCATTTTCAATACAATTGCTATTATAGAAGATTTCTGAATCAGAAAAAGTACCTGCTGAAAGATTCTGTACCCACTCTCAAAGGAGGACATGAGCACGAATATTCTATAGAGTCAGTGTACTGTTCTGGTCAGATTATTCCATGACCCACAAGAATTGCCATAGAAAATAGTTCCACAAACATTGAAGCCACTGTTCCAACTTATCAGCCTTCTGCAACATCATACTCACATACTTCTGATAGGGAAATCATTCCTCAGGGCTGCCAAGAGGGGGGGGGGGCAAATGGGACAATCTGGGCCACATGTATCAAAGGCCCCCAAGGGGTCTCTGGTTTAGATTTGCCCTGAGCCCCTGGAAACCTCTGTCATTCCTAGAATTTATTAGCTAAATGGAGTGCATGCTACTGGCTTTGTCAGAAGTATCTTTCCAGACAGTGAGGTAAAAGCTTTAAAGGAAAATGCAAACTTCAGAAAAACTGAATTTAAAAAACATAGCGGTGATATTTGCTCCTTTGTAAGAAAATGCCAAGAAAATGTAAAGGCAAAGTTCTGACAAAAAACATATCTACACAATCACATGCTGAAGAGTAAAAACAAGATGATTCAGGAACGTAAACAGAAATGCAGCAAAATGATGGATCCTTCTGCTCTGTGGAAAATCTTAAAATTGAGATTTAAAAAAGGAAGAACATAGGTTTCCCCGTGCCTAAGTAGTTCAGGACCTGACTGATAGCTGGCAAAGTCATGGGAAGGAAATGCACAGCAATCGTTTAAAATATCATGATGACAATGCCTGTGATAGAGAAAGAAAGAAATTACTATAGCTCCAAATTGAGCCATAAAACAGAATTGCTCATGTGCAGGTTTACTGGCCAATGCTGGCTGATTGTTGCATTTCTTGGATCTTGTTAAAGTATTTCTTCAAATATTCATTGAAGAAGAAGCCATATAGTGTGACACAAAAGTCAGTTGACTAATGAGAAAAAACAACTTTGCCTAAAATCTTTCTTTTTGCTCGGCAGGTGCTGACCAAATATGCTTAACGGATAACGCATACCACCCATGCCAACAACAGAACAATGAGTTGAGCTCGTTATTCTGGTGTCACCCCCTCCAATCCACTGATCACCAAAAACATGTTATTTGGTTTCTGACAGACTGTGAGAGCAAAGTGTGCAAAGAGCAAACACATTGTTCTGGTGTCAACATGGTTGGTATGCGTTTCTGTTATCCATATTAAATCAGCACCAGCTAAGCAAAAATAAAGATTTAAGGCTAAGTTGTTTTTTCTCATTTGTCAAATGACTTTTGTGTCACACTGTACATCAAGAACCTGGATTTTTAAAACTGATTCTCCTGAATGTACACTTTTAAACTAAGCTTCAACAGCAGCTATATTTTGATTCATTCATGACAATTCATGTATGGGTTATGAGCTCATGCAAATGGAGTTCACTAGTAAATAAACACTGATAATACACAAGCTCATATCTAATATATGTGAAAAACATCTGACAGTCTTTTTAGCTGCCAAATCTACTACTCTATCCAATATCCATGTTGTACAATGAAGGCCTATTGCTATGTCAGAGGAGTTGTAATTCCACCAATAGGTAATGTCATTGATTTTGCTGAAGGTTTAACTACTAGTTATAAGAAATAGTAGGTAAGACTGACACAAATGGAAAAGCATTACTAGTGCAAAGCCATCTAAGGAAACACTCCACAAGATATTTCAGACCTTCTAGGTTAATATGGCATCGCACAACAAAGAGAAAAGTCAATATTTGGTTCAAAAAGGCCCAAATAGAAAAGTTGACAATTTTGAAAGAAAAACTTGTCACCTTTCACTTGCCACAAAGAAGGGTTATTCAATTAGGTTTGGCTTGATGCTTTAAATGTTCAACAGTTACTGAAGATGATAAAATTTGTATCATAGATGAAGTCAATGCACCATTCTGGAGTTTTGATGCATAAGCAAATCTCTGACATTACAAAAATCACAGTCCATAAATATGGGTCCTGAGTTGTATGTCTAGGGTCCTACGGCTCTGCCAGATGGGTCAATCACCACAAAAACTTCCTCTGGACATTTGATACAAATCCTGGTTTTAATTAGGTATGTTCAATCTATGCAGCTTACATTGGTTCATTCATTTGTTTTGTGGACATCTAGGATGCCCAGTCTTTATCTGGTGCTCATCAATCTTTGCATAACATTTGGTCCAGCTTCAGAGTTCAAATGTGCAGCTGGATAGAATGTAGTAGTCTGCTATGTCTATACTGCTACCAACTACCATCATCTGCTCGAGTGCTTGGAAGTGAATGAACAATCTTTTGCTAACCAAGTAAGAGACAGCATCAGTGACAGCTAGACTCCTAAATGCACCATGCAACCTCATCTTCCAACATGATCATTATTGATCTATGATGATGCCAATGGTTTTTTCATTTACTGCCTGAATATAAACTTCAGTTCATATTGTATATTTTCAAGTGTGGGAACTTGCAGCCTCTTCCCCACCTGTCCTCAAACTCCAATTAAGGTTACTCTACTCAGAGCTCTCCCCTGCACCACCTTGCATTGAGAATTGGCTCCTTTATTTGTTCCCATATCATGAGACCAGTATATTATGATGGGCAGCAACTGAGGAAGAGTGCAACAAGCAGTGGCGTAGTGAGGGGGGGGGCGGGGGGGGGCTTCAGCCCCCCCCCCAAGTTTGGTTCAAGCCCCCCAACTGGTCGTAATGCGTTTGCCCCACCTTGGCAAGAAGTTAGCCCTCCAACGTTCTGCTTAGCCCCCCATTGACAAAAACCTGGCTACACCACTAGCAACAAGCCTCTTACATCACCAGATTGGTTAAGTTCTGGGAGTAATTTCCAGTTTCATGGACATAGCCATCTCTGTCACGGCCTCCATAGGCACTTATTTAAAGAAATGGTGCTTCTTAAGATATAGCACTTGATGATGAATGTTTACCTCTTTCTTTTATCTGCCATGATCAATGGTGTTTTGGACACTCCCCTCAAGGCATCACACCATCTGAAACAACCACAGTCCTACAACCAAGTTCCAATAATTCTGGCAAGCCAAAGGATTATTAGACTTCTCCAAAATCTACTTTATTATGTCCTTCTGCTAGCCCTGAAAGAAAATGATATAGGACTGAGCTTATTCATGGGGGATACATGTAAGTGACTCTGAAAGGGTCCAACTCACCAAAAGAAGCTCTCATCAATCTTGATCATCTTGCCAGGCCAGCCTATGGAAGGTAGGGCAACAAATTCACCAATAAGGACTTTTTTTATATAGTATTCCTCCAATCATTGACAATTGCCTAAAGGAGAGGATTATATTAAGTGCTTTTTATTTTCAACTGCTCAAACTTGAAACAGAAGAGGGAAAATTTGAGAAGCAAGGATTGCCATTCCAGTCCCAGAATGAAAACCATGTTCCTCCACTACTCCTTCCTCCTATTTTCCAACACTGATAGACTCTTCCAGGAACTTCTGTAGCATTTTAACACTTTGCAGGGAGGCAACTGTAGGCTCCTTCACATTTGGGAATCAAGGTCAACTAGAAGAATTACCCATCCACCATTATGTCAGTCAGTACTGACATGCATGTGAGAGATCAACTCACTTATTGATGTATGGGTAAATGGTAGTAACTTATACACTGTTTTTCACTTAAGTTAATTTTTCACTTGATATGGACATTCATGCAAGGGATGTTCCTCATGCATATGTGTATGAGTCCATTGAAAATATGCTGGACTCAAGTGGAAAACACTGCAGTTATACAGACATAACCCAGCAACACATCCTATGCCTTTATGAAATAGAATGCTGAATTTGTTCAGTCCTCATTGGGACATAGTTCTCATGTAATGAAGGTAGGGGACATATGATATGGTCATAGGGAACTGACAAGGTGCATTACACCATGAAATACCATCAGGTTGAAAACATGAGTCTGAAGATTCCAGGAAACACATGTAATGCAGTGGGCATTGAAGGCTTAGAACATTTAGAAAGCCAATTGAAGGATGGAATCAAGGCCTAAACCTGTAAGTATCCTGACTCTGGATTACATTACTTGATCCCTCTGATACTTTTGCTTTATTTGATGCTGTTGTTGCTTGTTAGAAAAATTTTGAGATCTACATTACTTTTCATCATAAACTTGGAGGACAATTGTGGAAGGCATGATTTAAAACAGCATGAAACGAAATTCACAACATTGCAACAAGCTCAAACACACCACGAGGGATAAAAGTGAGAAACCAATAAGTGACAAGAGCACACAGCTCTGGAAAAGTTCAGCATGCAGTCGTGGTCAACATATATAGGGTTCCAAGGATGGGCAATCAAAGACAAACTCTGGAACTTCATCTAAATTCCTAACCTCAAACTAAATTTCTTCTGTGTAGAAGATACTTCATTCATTTGGTCTCTGACTTCTGAACATTAAAACCTGCAGGATGATGGATCAGAATTTACAGGATAAAAATTTCTTTCTGGCATCATGCCACAAATGGAAATGAGCCAATGCATATGATACTTCTGATCTCACTTAATAGTTCAAAGATGGAAATCTCACTTATCCTTATTGATAAAAAGGGCGTCGAATAAGCAAGGCTACTTATGACTTATCGATGCCAGTTTCCACTTGCCTTTCTCAGCAGTGTGTAAATATTACCATCTTGTCACCATGATGCATCAGGGTGTCCTTAGCAAGAAAAAAAAAAAACAAACAAAAAAAACTAGGAAGTGGCAGCAAGAGGCATTCACAATATATCGTTTGACAGAATTGCGAAGTTTGACATACGGCCAGTGGTGGGTCCCATGTCAGGCGAAACATGGGCCTATGTCAACTCAAAATCCAACCCAAACTAAACCTTTAGATCGACTCAAAACGCAGAAGAAGAATGGAAATTTTGGTGGAAAGCCTATCAAAAAGACTTTCGAGCGCAGGTTAATTCAGCTGATCGGCATTCTCATCGAACCAGTAATTGATGAACGCACGGCCCCTCCCACGTGGCGCGCTTCTGGACTGTCAAGGCCGTCTCTTTGTGACGTCATGATGACGTATGGGGCATGGTCTGCTCCGACATCAGAAGGGAATCGAACTTCCGGGATCTCACAGTCGACATTCCCGTCCGATCGGGTCAGGCCTCACCTGAACGCGCCTTTCTTTTGTTGGAATCTTGAAGTTCCCTTGGACGCCAATCAGTGACTCGAACACATCTTTCGATTCCCTGCTGGGAATTGCTTGGAAAAGGGAGTTTACTGGTTTTCACAAGATGATTATCTCCGCAGTCAAATTCGATCCAATCCTTACAGTTTATCAGGGCCGGGTAAATGCATTCTTAAAATGATGTCATCAGATGCTGGGGGCCTCAGCAGAGCTTGCTGAGCCGCTAGCAAAAAAGAGATGCCATTGATGTTTTTAATTTCCTTCCGGGGGGGGGGGCCGGGCCCCGGGCAACNTACCAAGAAAAAAATTTTGCCGAGCGTAGTTAGGGATCCACACAACGTGCATATCAAGAGCGCATGTGCGGAACCTCACATGGCAATGACTGGGTTGCGCCACGTGCAACTCTTCAGCTGTCGGTCGGCGGTCTGCATTCGCCTTGTGAAGATGTCACGTTTCGAACAGCGTGCTGATGTGAAATTTTGAACGGGAAGAACGGTGAATAAAGACGTACGTAGATGTGAAAGCAATCCGGAGGAAACGACCACAGATGCGGGCAGACAAGAAATTGGATCCTCCTTCACGACGACGCACCAGCGCCGATGAGCCGTTACTCGACACTGGCACAGTCGAGCATCCCCCCCCCCCCCCCCCCCCCCCCCCCCCGACCCTTAATCCGGCCCTGCATTCAATGCATTCGCCCATGGGCTTCCTTGAAATCGCTTTGACCTTCTGTCTCATGGAAAGCATACTCATCACAAATGGTCATAAGGAATGTGTTGAACATGAGAATGAAAATATATTCCTTCGAATATTCCCCGAATATAATCCGAATATTCCCCAATTGGAATCCACGATGCGATGCGACGACATTGTATCAACATTGAAACAATGTTCACCTTCAACCTTCGACATTTCGCACACTCGATCCACACCCGATCCATGTTGATTCAATGTTCTGTGTTACCTGGGGTGTTGAACGTGGAAATGAAAAGATGTTCCTTGGCTGTATTTTCCCATTTCATCGAGATCGATTTTGGCTGCTTTAAGCACATCCGGGTTTTCTCCTTTTGGAAACTCTGCAGTTGTGCCATAAAGGTGTGTTAAGCCTTTTATCGACTATTGCCCGCCGGTTGTCCTTAAGGTGGCTCGAAAAGCCCAGTTCCTCTTTCTCGTGGTCATCTCTGCAGAAAGAAAGTTTGCTTGAGTTTTGCAAATAAGGTGTGCTGTATGAAGTTATGGGGATGACTGGTAGCCGCCTTCGAGCAGGCTTCGAAGGCGGCTACATCAGGCCGCCTTCGATTTAAAATTAGCCTTCTTTAAGAAGTATCCCGAATGAGCTTCCCCAAGTAACACAAAACATTCCTGCAAAGTTTCAAGAACGTCGAAGATCGGCGCTACTCCAATGTGCAAATGTCCACAACGTCAACATTGCTCGAACGGTGCAAAAGAACATCGTATTGAGGTTGCAGATCGTTACATATAAAATTCGCACGTTCCAGTAACGTCTCGGAACTGTTCGGCTTAAGTTTTCGGCAAGTTTCTGAATGAGGGAATTGTTCCACGCGGAGGCAGCCGATTTTAAACGCGTCTTCCTTGAGCATGGTGCGCGCGTTCTGGCAATCGACCGCTTTAACTAGTTGTGGGAGGGGGGGGGGGGGGGGGGGGGTTTTGGTTTTCTATGGTTGTTCATGTCTGGGTCGGNGGGGGGGGGCGCGGCGGTTTTGGTTTTTCGCATCCTGATGATTTCATACTCAAGTGCGAGGACGTCGCGGACTGCATGAACGTCCTCGTCCAGGCCGACGCCTTTAACGACGAATTTGAGGACGGGGATGCGCGCACGAGTGGGATAGGCCTCCCCTCGTTCCACCTGCTCGCTACACGGGCGACGTCCGCGGGTTTGCCGAGTGAAAGGACGAAGCCTGCGCGGGTTTGCTCGAAGTCAAGCAGGGGGCAGTTGGGAAACGCGCACGAGAAGGCGAGTCTTTGCTGGTGCCTAGGCGGTAGGGTAGGGATCGGATGAATAATGGGTTCGCGAAGGAATTGCGATTTCCTTGAACAGGGTTGGATGAGTTACTGGGTGCAGGGAGTGAGTGCACGGAGTAGCTGTCTAGGGTCGTCGGGAGTGCGTTTTGGAATAGGGCGCGTTATCGGCTGCGTACGAGGATGAATGCGGAGGGGGGCGCACGGGCCGGGCAGTTGGTTGACGAGGGGGAAGGAGGGGGGAAGAAAGTTGCGAAATTGCTGTAAGTTATAGTGATGTGAGCGGGGGAAGGTATAAGGCTACCGCATTGAATGGGGTGAGGGGTTGCACCGAT
Source organism: Darwinula stevensoni (assembly GCA_905338385.1). Classification (NCBI taxonomy): domain Eukaryota; kingdom Metazoa; phylum Arthropoda; class Ostracoda; order Podocopida; family Darwinulidae; genus Darwinula; species Darwinula stevensoni. The sequence continues at coordinate 16,031 of CAJPEV010001065.1, forward strand.
AGCTACGGCATTGTACAAAGTTTCTCATCGGGAGAATGAGTTTGTTTATCGCCTGGACTCCATGATTCTGTCTCGAATATGGGGATAATAAATGATTAATTTCCGATTTTATTGATTGCTATAATGAGACTAGGAAAAACATATTGTGAGGAACTAAACACTCCTGTGAGAGATAATTCCATGGAAAGAGGGAATGCACTTTTGTGTACTGTGCCAAAAGCGAGACCAATACCGACATCTAGTGGCCAAGAGGAGAACTAACATTTTTCCGCAAAAATATATTATCCGTGCAACGTAGGCACATTGGATCATCGCGTCAGTCTGATATCGAATCGATGATGGAATGTCAATATTTAGCCGGTATTGGCAATAATGCCAATATGTACGCAGACATCGTGCCCAATGTTGGTCCAGCATTGACTCAATAACTAGTGTTCCTGGGGTGGTAACACTGGATAGATTCTTGGTCGTCTCTTGAAAAAAAAAATGGTATTCCCTATTTGGCGATGCATGCTCCATGATAGTGCCATAACACTGCTACAATATTCACGCAACGTTGGACTTCGAACTTCACCGTCGATGACGCTGTATTGACTCTAGGGGAACGTTCCCACAACGCTAGTATGTTTGCTGGGTAAGGAGTAAGAAATAAAAATGCACCTGAAGTTTTTTTAAACCTGAACTCGCTCGTATTCCAAAAACTTGAGGTGTTCTACTGAAAGCCTAAAAAGCGATTTTCACAGTCTTGTGTCCTTGGACCCCCGTTCTCGAAGCCTAAAAGAGTTCCTGACGCGATACCCGACCGAAACGGGCCCGATTCCCGGAAATCCGCCTCCTCGAGTTCCTCGAGTGATCTGCACCCCCACACAACTCCCCACCCCCACACCCCACACCACTCCCCACCCCCACACCCCTCACCACACCCTCCAGCGATCCGAGAAGCCAAGATCGGAAGGAAATTGCTCTCGCCAGTCTTCGACCGACCGCAGCAGAAGAGGATCTTCCGGGACTGGTCGCTGTTCGCCTCTGCGCTCTCGGCGTCCATGCTGCCCCGGCCGGGGAGGAGCCTCGTCGACCGTCTCTTGGGGGTCCGCTTGGCCCCGGGGCGGGAGCGCCAGTTTCGTCGGGCGAGTCGAGGTGAGTGCGTCCATCGGTTTCCCGTTCTCTACGGTCGGTGTCGCCGCTCGAGTTTCGGTCGCAAGATGTTGCCCGTAGTCATCGAACCGGTACTGCACGAAAGATCCTTCTACTATCAGCTCTAGGGAATCATACGCTCTTAACCCTCCCAGGCCTAGGGACTAGGGAAGCGAAAGGTTTCAAACTTCATCTGCGTATTTCCTGACTAATTATAAGCATTACCGTCCCATTTTCATTCCTTCATATCCACATCTGTCACGAGGAAATGCTTCGGAGGTGAATACTGCAACAAACAACTGATTTTAGAGGTAAAAGTACGCTTTATTTTCCATTGTTCACTTCCGACAGAATACTAACTTACCGTTACAGAATATAAAAATATTATATGTTTTTTGAGGACCTTACAGGAAATGAAGTGCGAGGGAAAAGTTCAACTGAAACACTAAAGAAAATTTCGACTGGGATATCAAAACTACCCCACACCTGTGTGGGTTAAAAATATAACTTTCACGCGACATCATTTAGACGTAAATCTCGAAGTTAAACGGTACTTGAAAGTCGTCAGGGGCTCACAACCTTCATTGTCTTCTGGACCCATGTTTGTGAAAGTTGCTAGAAAGTTACCTGACCGTCGTAACTTCCGTGGAATTCGAGACCTTCAGGGTGTAAGGTTCTACATGGATTCTATTCAAGGTTCTGCATGGGGGAAGAGCTCTCTGTGAGCAGCCCATGGAAGTCTCGGTACGAACTTTTTCACCTAGGTGTCACGCCTCACCTCTGACCCGTCGCCCCAGTCGAGAGGTCCTCATTATAATAATCCTGGGTNAAGGACAGACTCGAAGGACAGACTCGAAGGACAGACTCGAAGGACAGACTCGAAGGACAGACTCGAAGGACAGACTCGAAGGACAGACTCGAAGGACAGACTCGAAGGACGGGTTCGTGGTGTTCCCGGTAATAGGCGAAAAATGAGGAATTCGCATTTCGCTGAATACTCCGAAAATTGCGGGTGTTGAAAAAAATTGAAAAGAGTATCAATAGTGCTTTCTTTTATTGTCATACTTATGAGATAGTTATTTTCTTCAGAAATTTATCGCACAGCGATCGTGAACGCTGAAAATCGAACGACCAGGCGACAGTTTTTTCGATTTTTGCGAATGTGTTTTCTTGCATTGTTGCCATATGGCTTTAATTTCTGCATTCTGGGAAACGCGAAGAATAATGTGAACGTGCACGCTGGCACGGTTCAAATATCAACGAACAAAATGTGTCGATGAAGCCACAATCCGAGTGCGACGACCATACAGGCCTCAGCAGCACAGTAAATTGCACAGTAAATTGGTGGAGAATGGGAATCCTCGCCGTCGTGTGCTTGGGTTGTCGCGGAGTAAGGGAAAAAAAGGATGGATTTTACAGGTGCAGCATATAGAGGGAAATATGAGCCATGCTGATAATTCGAAAGAAAAAGCATTCTTCATTGCATCAATATTTAAGATTTGGAAGACTCTCTGTATCTACAGAGCGCGAAGGGGAAGGATATTTTTGGACCCACCGGCGCTGGATGATCCTGAGGCCAGCGTACTGCTCCAGCGAGTAGACCTCCGCGTGGGAGGCGTCCGCGTGGGCGTGGTACCGGTATGAGCCCACTTCGGTCTTCCAGCATCCGCTGGAAGAGGAGGGGAGGTCGGGTTGGCGGGGAGGAGTGTCACTGCGGAAAACCATTTCATGGGTTTTCCCTCTCACCGGAAGGCCATTGTGGTGGCCCTTCTTCAGCACGAAGTGCGGATTTATCGATTTAACAGATGTGATTGCTGGCTTCCTGATCTTTCCATCGTCCTCGAGACCCCGAATTTCGACGATATCGTGGTTCGCTTCTGGCGCGAGGGACCAAGGTCTCCTCAAGAGATAAACTTTACATACGGTTTTCTATACTTCTCATCGGAGATGTGGCATGACTCCAACTTTCTAAATTCCTCTCTCTTCCAAAAAGCTCCCCCTAAAGAAATATCTCGGAGGAAAGTTTTGCTCTTTGAACCATCAAACAAAGCCCTTCATGAGGAGACGATTCTTCAAGAGTCACTTCACTTCCAATGCCTCTTTAACAATCAATAACACGAAAAAGAAGCAATCCAATCGGTAAGCCCTGCAAACCGAACGGAAAACCTTCACGGAACGACGCAACAGAAGCCAACTAGATAGAACTCGGAGCTCCCCCCATACAGTAAGAGAGTTCTACTCCGCTCCCCTTCGCAACGTATCTGAAGAGTTGGACAGCGGTGTCCTTCCTTGAGACTTGGGATATTCGGAATACGCAAACACAAACGCCTGGGAATCGAGGAATGTCTGCGATTCACGACGCGCAAGTAAAGTGGTGGAGGGAAGGATCCCTCAAATGAAAACAGAAGAGGAAGGACCCACCGCATAGTGTGGGTTTCGTCCTCGAAATCGGCTCCTCTTCCTCCGTGACCACCGTTCTGGCTTTTTCCCGAATCTACGATCAGAAAAACGAATCGTTCGTCTACGAGGCAATGTCCTCATGGATTACAGCGAAGGCCTCGATTTCGGAAACGGTAAGAATCGGCCCACGTTAAAAGCATGCATATGGAGGGGAGACGAGTCAAGGCTCGACCCTATGGGCATGTTCTCGCCGATGCGTTCTGTCCACACCGCCCGTGCTTGAGGGCAACTGGTGACGTACCGGTGACATAAAGTCAAATTCGAAAATAAAGAAGCGAAAGAAATGCACGAATATCTCTTTTCATTATTTGTAAGTAATAAGTTTTCCGTGCGCTCGGGTTTTTTTTTCTGCGTGCAATGCCTTCTCAGTTAGGGCATCTATTTAAAAACCATTCCGTTGAGATGGATCTTCCCTACGCCGTCAAATCAAATCCACGCCTCTGCTGTTAAAGCTACGAGCTCAAAAAACCGAAATTCTCACGCAATCGAGAGAAGCCTAGGAAGACAACGAGGACCTCCGCGATGGAGGAAGCTGTCGACCGAATCGTCAGGTTCTGTGCTGTCGACCTTTCGTGCGAAGAACGCTTTCGCGCAATTTTCTGTCGCAGCTATCTTATCGTACGAATTGTACTCAAATGTACAAATTCCATGGGCCACAAGTGATTATTTCCGATTAGCGAGAAATGCGTCGGAATACACCCTATTCGAGAGATCCCCGAGTGGTTCAACCTGCAATCATCTGGGGAAGGGATGAAGAGGGGAGGGGGGGGGGGGGTGGAGTTCAGGTGTTTGGAACCAAAATGACGTCTTATGAGGTGAGGGCACCATGCAAAACAATTTGGTGATTTTTTAAATTCATTTTTAAGGAGATGCTCGAAATTATCTCCCCCACCCGTTTCGCTTCTCGACAGGTTTTCATCTGAAATGTGGACCGCAGAAACGAATGCTTATCATGCTTTTGACTGAATTTCATCCGATTCATCTTCATTTTCCGTTTCCTGGAAGCAGGGAAAAGGGAATCAAAGAAGAGAAGCGACACTCACCACTCGCTTCCCTCAGAGGGTCGCCCACCTTTAAGGGGGAAGGGCAGCAGTTAGGAGATGGGTGTCTCATGGCACGGTACCTGAGGGCTGTGAGGGCTGTGAGGGGTGTGAGAGGCGTGAGGGATGTGAGGGGTGTGAGGTGTGTGAGGTGTGTGAGGGGTGTGAGGTGTGTGAGGGGAGTGTGTCGGGCTCGTGTCCAGTGATGGGGAAGGCTTGGATGGGTTGAATGGGATCCAGAATGGGGGGATGTCTCGGGGCCCCCAACATCGACGAATCCGCCTCTGCCTGTTGTGGAGGGGCAATCGGGATTTCCTCGTTCCGGTTCTTCTCTAATGGAGAGAACGCGAATCTTCGACTCACCCGATCCTGGATTCGGGGGGTGGAACGGGCGTTGCCCTGGCTTCACCGGTGGCAAGAGGACCGACAGCGGGTCGACCCGATAACGAAAGAGGTCCAAAGAGGTCCGTGAGAAGCCCAGCATGGAGCCGATCCGATGGGGAAGTCGTGCAGCGAGTGATCGGGGAATTCTACGATGATCCTGTGATGGTGTGCGAATGGTTGCTGGGAAATACTGGGGGGTGAAGGGAGGGGGGTTGCCGGGAGACCTCATTGATGCGGCACGGTTTCGTTTATCTTCCTAGTCGTGCCTTTTTGGTTGGTTTGAATCTCTGAGAGTATCATGTGGGTAATTTAATTTCTCACTTCATACTGAAAGTATTGAAAAATTAATAAAGGTCGAAAATACCCAGACCCTCACGGCCGACTCGATCGACAACGGACCACGGACAACGTCTTCATCCCGTACGATCACGACATCTGCATCGATCATTCGCATCCGTGCCCAATCGAAGGGATAAAGGGTTTCGGTGAATTTTACAAGAAAATTTTTACGAAAGCGTCAGAGGCTGAAGCGACGTTGGCCGCTCGAGCAGGGCGATATGAGAGCCAGGAACACAAAAACAGCCTCGTTTTCCCATTCCAAGGAATGCAACAGGATACCATTGCAACCTGCGACATCCGTTCTCTTGAGTTCACTCGATTAATTTGTCGATCCTGGGGCATTTGCAGAGTAAAGCCTTTCTCATCTTGAAAGACCATGCGCTTCACATAAGCCTGCGAGAATCTGTTATGAAGTCTGTCGCTTTTTTCGAATCTCTTTTGAGGTGCATCTGGAATAACATTCGGAATTTCCATTCGACGATAAGACTTAACTCCCGCATTTTTCCAATTTCGCTATGCAGAGCTCCGTGATAGTGCGAGCAAGAATCCCCATGAGAATCGTGCGTATTAGATCCTTCTTCTCGCGACAGAGCATCCCCATCCACATACTTCTGGTTATATTCAGTCTTGAGTTGCAGACCTCTACTCTTAAACTCTACTCTCACCCTAGTATTAAACTGATACATCTTGTGTCATTTGCCTCGTCCTGGTGATTCTGCCGAGAGTCCGTGTTGTGGACGTGCCAGCCTGTGTTCCAAATCTACGAGATATAGATTTAGTAGACCGTAGGGAAAAGACGCATTCGAAGATGCATTCGAAAGATGCATTCGAATTTGAAGCTCCTTTCTATTCGCAGTAATGCTACATGCAGAAAAACTGTTGTTGTTTCCCTTTGAAATATATGTAGGCCCGATCTTTTTTTCTCAGAGACTGTGATAGGCGTATCTGTTGGGGTGCGACGAGGAAGCAAAGACCCAGAAACAGGAATATCAATGCATCTGACTACATGGGCTAATAAAAAAATTAAATGTTGGATAGAGTGGCACGACCAGAAACAAACTCACTTTGATCATGCTGTCGTGAGAGTTCGAACAAACGAAATTCGTGGTTTATCATGGAGTTAGTGCTACAAGTTGGAGTATCGGGTCAACCACAGGTTTCTTTTGGTGAAATATAGCTGTGTTACTAGAGGAGCTATCTGAGGGTTTAAAGGGGAAACTATCAACATAGTCCCTGAGGACATGCAAGTTCTTGACAAATTGGCAGGGTACACGTGCGTTTATATGAATTGCAGCAATGAGGACACTTGTTGAGGACAGGACTGACTGTATATAGAATGTGAAATATCCAGATGGGTTCTTTCCATCTTCAGAGACAACTTTAACGAAGGTATCTCTCCTAAAAAGGCAGTGGCGTAGAGAGGGGGGGCTTCAGCCCCCCCAAGTTTGGTTCAAGCCCCCCCAACTCCGTTCTGCATGCTTCCGCCACCCCTCACCCCCATACCAGGCGAGGAGAAGTAAGCCCCCCCCCACCGTTCCAGCTTAGCCTCACCATTGGCGAAATCCAGGCTACGCCACTGTAAAAAGGGTGGTTTTTCATGTCAAATTAAGTATATAGTAACCAATATTCCAACAGCCTGAATTGAGGATCCATTGCATTTTGATCAACTCAACATGCAACTAAGGATGCCATGCAAGCCTGGACTCAATCTTGTAGTATGTTCGTTTTGATATTTAGGTCTGTCCACGGTATCGGATGTGACATCTGGAGTAATATTTTTAGTATACAAAATGTATTATCTATATTATGGATGACGAATCAGCATATAAAGTCTGTAACAATTTGCTTTGGGTGGTGACTGAAAATTCCGTAATCCAAAGTCTTCCACTCTCTCTTACATTAGAGGTGTACCTCTGTACAAAGAAAAGTGTCAGACGTGACGTTTCGTGAACCTCAAGTTAAAGTCACTTGCACTAATATTCACATATCTGTCATCGAGCGGATCCTAATAATTTAGCTTCATGTTTATTCTATAGATTGAATGAACGCTTGAAATTTAGTGTAAGTCACCCCAAGATGTCAGTACTTGAAACAGAATGTAAGCCTTTTTTGTGACAGTGTCAGATGTGACAGGAAAGTGTCGGAAGTGAAAGTGTATTTTGAAACGAGAAGTATGTACATATATATTCATTTCATTTTAAAGATATCATTCAAATGTGTACAATTGACATCTACTCTTCACACCTAGGCTGATTTGAAATTATCAGCATGCATGGAAAGCTCATGCTGGCATCTGTTCCAGTAGTCTAATTCAGTCTCTCCAAATTTGCATTTTCATCACATTTTTTAGTATCATCAGATTGGTATGAATAATATGTCATAATCATGACTAATTCTTTCATTTTCCAATGTAATATTCTCTTTCATTCATGTCTTTTGGGATTATGACTTTCCATAGCGAAAGTAATATTTACATACTTAGGAAAATTTCCGGCTAAAATTCTAGGAGCACTTGGCGTGGACATTTGGCGAGCATTTCCTACCCTTCACATGACTGTGTTGCTTACAATGGCTGATGTCACTCTACTCTCAGGGAAGTGGAAAAGCAAAAAATTCACTGAAACAGAAAACAATATAATAGAAGAGCTATTTCCAATGATTGTCGAAAAAGAGCCAAGCTTCATTATTGTTGCATGCCAATAGGAATAGACAATTGATAACAGAAAAAGCATTGAACTTGAGAACCAGCAAAGAAAGGCAAATCTGTATCACAGTAAATTAATGATATCAATAACCCTTGCAGCCCTGGAACACAAGGGCTGCATTCAAAGCACTAGAACGGCATAACAACAACTTACATGAAGAAAATAAATACTCAAGTCTAAGCTGGGAAGCAAATCTCTTCCTAAAAACATTCAGAAGGTCCAGTTCTGTTTTATGTAGGCATTTTCATTGGTGGTTGGGCTGGCTATTATCAAGGAAAGATGGCACTTGAATGACACATTAGAATTCCACCAAGTACTCAGGATAGTAGTCGTCATCATAGTACTTCACAAACAGACTACCAGTATCATTAGTGGTAGAATCATAGCCTTCTGGAGGGAGAGTCATGGAACCATCACCAACAGTAGCAGAACCAACTAGGACTTTTGCAGCAAATATGCATCCACCTTTTGAATACGCTGCTGAAGTCTTTGGGTTTGTGGCAAAATATACTCCTTTACCAAATTTTGTACCATGAGCAGTTCCATTCTTCCTCCAGTCAAAGTTTACTTCACAGATGGACTGGATGTTTTGTGATGAAGTGCCATGGAAGAGGACTCTTTCATTCACTTGTCCTGCATTGTCATTATACTTCCTTAACAATTCCAATCTCTTATTTTGATACTTCTCCCATAGATTGGGATTCTGAACCCTTGTGATCTTACAGATGGTAAAGCTAGGCATGTGGGCAGCAACATTTAGGAATTCTTGGGATCCAAGATCTAAAAGAACCATCTTGCAACGTTCTGCCTCTTGCATGGGGACCCAGTGAGATGGTAAATGGCGGTATTGGGTATTGCTAGATCCTTCAGGGGGTGCAGGACGACGTCTGATGTCCCTCCGCGTATTTGTCTGAGAAAACATAAAATATTTTTGGTGTTTTCAAGCATTAATACCCTAAGAAGCTCAAGAGGGTAATCATGGGATCGTCATGAACATTGATCCTGTCAGGTTTATATGGCCTCAAAATAGTTGGAACATAGCTGGCAACGTTGGTCCAATTAGATCGAAATTGAATTATCTTTATTGAAAGGCATTATTAAAGAAAAAATGTAAAGTGGAAAGAAGGAGTTTCCTTTTTCTTCCTCAAATATAGAAGTTGTGATTCCCTTCAGATATTATGATTTCTAAAAGGATCACTTCAGTTCTTCCCTCCCTTCATGTAAGCATATCGCACCAACCAAACTTGCTCATGATGAAGGCAAATATTGCTCAATAAAGTCCTCGATTTTTCAAACCTAAGACACGAAATCTACTGTTCAATTTCACTCAAAGAATTAAACTCTTTCACCTGAGGAGCACGGACATTTGATATGTAGCTGGTTTTATGGCAGTCATCTGACATTTGAAAAGAATATGATTCTCTTCTGAAGTCCAATTTACCTGAAAATGTATACGCACGCGTTTTAAGGTAAACTAAGTCTTGGTCATGGAAAATCCATTCAATTTCTAAATATTAATTTGGTAATGTTTGAAACAAGTGTAAATGCCTATTTACTGGTCACTAGTGAGTTATACCCCGGCCGGTTTTTTCACCAGGATTCCTGTCGTTCGGAATTTGGGTAATACGTTTTAAGAGGATAGTTGCTATGTTCAAAGGCTCAAAAAAAACGACACAAAAATTGAAAGCAACAGAATGAATCATATTTTATTGGAAAGAACTTTGAATGATCTTTCTCTTGAAGTTATGGACAAGTCTACATCTTGTTTGAAACTGTTGATATAAACGGTCAGAGATGATGAGAATCAGCAAATTTATTATTTTTAAATTTAATTTGAAGTTTTTCAAACACAGTAGGAAGTTGAAATTAGGTTTGCAACATTGCCATTGCTTTCCCAAATTCCAATTCTGCAATTTTTCAAAAGGTCGTTGTGTTACAATGCATCCTAGTGCTAAAAATTTGGCAGTATTTACCGGTTTTGGAAATTGTGTTACTCAATTTGTTGTGAACTTAGCAGAAATTGCTTTTAAAATTGCGATTTACATTGTCTCAGCTTTAATTAGAGTCTAAAAACACTTTTCTAGCTCGACTAGGATCAAAGACAGCGCTTTAACCCCAAATGCCACTTTTACTCTTCGGGGCTAAATTTGTGCCCGCATGAAAGCTAGAACCCTTTGAGCCATAATTCTTGGATGTCAACATGCAACGTTTCTTTCAAACGGATCGGAGTCTAAAGCCCAACGGAAATGACTAACATTTGACCACTTGAGCTGGAACGCTTCGTTAAATAAGGAATGATTGAATAATTGAATAAGAAGACTTAAAGGAATTATTAAGAAGCTAAGGAGAAGAATTGGAAAAGCTAAGGATGAAATGAAATGGGAAAAATATTAGGAACCTGTAATTCAAGTGTATACCGAAAATGAATGATGAAGGATGGAGTGTCACTCAAGCAGCTATGGGTTCCGTGGGTTTTCACTGCTCCTGATCTGAGAACTGTTATCAAGAGAAGGCTTAGCCTTCTTAGCCTAGCCTTACCTTAGCCTTAGGGAATCTGTCATGATGAAACGCTCCCTGAATGGGTTTAATGTTTCAATACATGTCCTGCAATTAGTCGAGTTGAGTTAAGTATTAACCTGAATCACAAAGTTATTAACGCTTTAACGTGTGAATTTTCCGAACGAAATGAAAATGTCTTTTTTGTTTAACGCTTAAGGAGGTACTCTTTTATAGTAGTCGCATGTTTCACCGCTAGAAAGCAACACTGAAAAGATTATTTGCGCCTGAGTTGACTGCATACACCAAAAGTTTCGAGGTATGTGTACCATGGCTAAAAAAAAAGCATCACCAAAAATTTTGCCGTCCACTATATAGGACATGATGCGTGAAAGGGTTAATCTAATGAGTAAGTGTTGGCTTGTCTGTTTCAAAGTTTTCTTGTGCGAAACCTTGCCAATGCATTACAATCAAACTAGGCTAGCAGAACCAGGAAATCCTTGGTTAAATCTGGAGACCAACTTTTGGGTCATCTGCTTAATAAGTTTCTTCCAATATGCATTGCCTCGATGAATTGCAGTTTGGAGTTCCTTGATGAAGACAATTATTTTCGTTTAAGGCATACATAAGCTCCAAATCATGAAATTTTAGGGAAGTTCATTATAATGGTTAATAAAGATGGAATTATTTAGAGCGACACAAGTGTATAATTTCAAAGTTCAAAATTTGTATTCTAAGGCAAAAATTTCGTGAGTCCAAAAGTTTCCTTTGAATTGCTCAATGAATATTGCAGTACAAACCCACTACATAGATTCTGATAATTAGATATGTGGTACCTGCCTTGTATATCTCATGATCAATCAGAGAATTTGGGAAAAAAACGTAAAATTCACTCCTCATTCCAATTTGGAATTTCATTCCAAATGTGAGTTCATTTGTTCCACATGTCCTCCAATTACATGACCACCAAGAGATCAATTTGAGTTTTTTTTTAAGTGCCATGTACAAGCAGCAAAATAAATACTAAAGCTTTTCTGGTAGGTGCTACCAAAGGAAAGATGAATTATCCTTTTAACCATCGCATTTTCTTTAGCCCTTTTGTGCATGAATTATGATAACATATGAATTCAGGTTTGTTGATTTTTTTGTTGGTTCTGTTTGATGAATTACACACCCTATTGTTGATGAACCTGATTTAATTTTTTTCCCGAAATTACAGAACCAAAAAATACCGTCCACTATAGTGCACACCATGCACTTGCGCTTTTGATGACATACAGAGGTTTCGGAAAGCTCAATTACAGGCCCGCAAGTTTTTGGCAGTTTCAAGTATTAACTCATTTGCAAGACTTGCAAATGAGTAGTTGAATTTCCATACATAGTATGGAAACTTTCCATGCCAATAAATCTATTTGCTCGCGTTTGTATTTTGTTTAATCTTTGCATGACAAGTCCTGCGATACCACGATGTGGCATGCATGACCTCCTCGGGAGCCCTAACTACGGCCCTGCACTTCAGTTTGGGAAATGACCTTGATTTTGTCCCAAGTCGAGGCGCATGCCCACGTGCCAAGCCCATTCTCCTCGTGTCTGTCTCTGAAGGGAAAACTTAACTACAGTGAATTGGCAAGTATGGTGCCGGTTGCGAACTCATCTAGCCGTGGTAGGGAAGTCTCTTAGTTATTGAAAGATAACCGTCTTGGAAGAATAGGTTATTGTCTCTTATATCAACATTGTGGTGCAGGACCATGTCAACCCAGATCCCAAAATCTGATATACCGTAGGGTCACGCCCTCCGAGACCGCCTTGGCACAACTCAAATCTGGACAGGTAACTTGAGCTATACGCCTAGATCTACTTTTGTTGAGGATCACGGCCATCGTCCAAACCCAAAATTTCATGGCTTGTGTCTACATCACCCTGGTCTGACTCTGAGGACATCATTCTTAGCCGATGGCGTCGACTCTCTCACTATTCAGAGTCGTGAGGAAAATCGTCGAGAGCCTCAATTGCTTTCCTAAGTAACGAATAGAGAGGGCTGGGAAATTACATATCATAGAACCTTAGAAGTCTCAAATGCATGGTGTCCACTGGAGTGGACGCTAATATGTTCACCTTTACATTCACAATAATGTGTTGGAAATATGCGACAAATTGAAAAATCGCTTCATTTAACATTTTAACTGAAAAATAATTCACTACCACCTTCAAATCACCCAAACAATAATTATTGAATTTTTTTATGAACTGCCAGTCTTTTCCTTCCATGGTGGGAGTAACGCGTCAAATATTCTTCTTTACATAAACTATTTCCCATAACTGGTATTAAATATCAGTGGCATCCAATGGACATCTGTGCACTGGAGTTAAAAGCATGCTCTAGAGTCATAAAAATGAAGCCACCTCTGGGCCCATATGTAGTTAACGACGCGTCTACTACAGTGGACTCTATGCGTGAAAACAGTTAAATACTACAAAGAATACAGGAGCATTTTGAGCTCACCTTCAGATTCTCCTGCTGCATTGTCTCGAAGTTGATTTCATACTTGAATTTCTTAGTTCTAAAGCCGACGCAACCATTTCCTTGTAGGAACTGCTTTTCTATGTCTGCTGATTTCAGGTCACTAGAGGACTTGTGCTCAGCTGTGGTATCACCATATTTCATCCACTTCCCTGATACGTCAAGGAAGTACCACCACCAACTACATCGTAAATTAAAATCAAGGTGAAATGAATTCAATATTAAAAGCCATAGGAAAAGGGACGGTTAGAACATGAGAATCTTTGGATGACCAATTAGGAGTTCTTTTTTTTAGCATAAAACTGCCCCTATTTTATGATTAAATACATAACTGGCATCAAAGTTTTATTAACACGTTAGCGACAATGCGTCCTGCTGCCAGGATGCAGATTTTTTTTCAATGAATACCCTCTGGAACTGTTGAGAACGTTCAAGAAGATTATGATTTCGTAATTACTGATAAAAATTCCAAAAAAAATTCAACATTTTAAAAAAACTCGGCAAAAAAATGTTTTCTGAACAAAAAAAATGCGCGTGGTCCCACGCGGCGGACAAGCAAAAATAGGCTGGTCGTCAACGTGTTAAACTACCTTGTAGATCTTGTAGTTTTCATTATTTCTTTCAAATATGATAATTTAATCATTATTCATTTCAAGTGTAAGGGCAGTTGCAGGACATAATCATTGCGATTATTAGGGCTCTTCCCTGCATACCACCTTGCCTCTAGGATTTGATCCAGAGAATGATAATCTGTTTGGATAGAGGTATATGAAGTTTGAGTAGAAATCATTAATGGTGGGAAAGTGTAAAATAGGTTCAACCTATAGGTTGACCAGTCAAATTAATATTCATTACTCAAAAATTATTGGCAATCTTGGAGACATTGATTCAGAGACTGATGTGAGAAAAAGATCATAAAATACAAAAATACCTATGAACATAAAAATGTTTCACAAGTACTTCCTGAACAATGGGAAATGTATTGTGACTTACATGGTGGAGTGCTTCTTTCCTCCTGTCATGACATATGATTGTGTACTAAGTCTTCGAATGTCCATTCCTCCCTTGGTTTCCGTGTTTAATTTCATACTTTTAAAGTCCATCTCATATGAAGTGTCATTTAATAATTCTTTGAGTTGACGTCGTTCCGTCAAGTGGACTTCCTCTGATGTGAATGAGTCAAGCTGGACCGTGTCTTTAGCAGGATCAGAAAAATTATGCTCAAGCTTGAAAGATTGGTTCTTGCTCAAGTTGATCCATTTATTGGTAACGGGATCCATCACTTGCCAATGATAAGGTGTCCCAGCATGTAAACGCTTGCAAAGGCCACTTTCTCCATCGAGACATCTACCGTTAAGAAGGAAGATGCAAACCTCAGGTACTTCCACCTCCCCATCATCTTCATGAGCATGGAAGACCTTTCTCTTTGCAGCCTCTTCCATCTGCCTCCTGCACTGTCTCTGAAGCTCAAAAATTGCATCCAGCCTTTGCTCCTTCAGCTCCATCCTCAACATCATCTTCAAATCCTTTCTTGAAGTCTCCACTCCGGCATTCTTGAGCAATTGTTCACATTGTGGGTCCAAAATATCATGATTCAGTAGGCACCCACCAGTGCATGAATCCAGAATGTAGTTGAGACATAAGTGCAATTCTATGCATCCACTGCTAGCCTCGCACTCCATAGCATTATAACGACCACATATTCCAGGAACTGCAACCTCATCATTCGAGGATGAGGCGTACTTCTCATCCGCACATCCATCGGGTGATTGATCTGCGTCACACATCTTCAAGCCAATTGGCAGAGAAACTTTCTCTTCCTCGGAGATCTGGAACGGATTTAGGCCATTGAGGAAGAAATACCCGTACCACGATTCAATCGTGGTACAGGTATTTCCAAGTGTGCAGAGAGGTCATTTATATACAGTTCAAATCTAAGAGATTCCAGAACTTTTTTCAAGTTTCCTTTTCTTTTTTCTCTTTAACTCTTTTGGACCCTGGAAGAGTAAGACATTTTAACTCTCGTTAACTCATTTACATATAGATTAACCATCTTTCATAGGTTAGTGTTAGACAATTGGATTGAAAGCACAACCCTTAGGTAGTCGTGCACCGCTCTTGATTAAGTGCAACTTTTCTTTTCGTGAAATGGAATGTTCGCCCATCTTTTCCTTA
Organism: Darwinula stevensoni; assembly: GCA_905338385.1. Taxonomy (NCBI): domain Eukaryota; kingdom Metazoa; phylum Arthropoda; class Ostracoda; order Podocopida; family Darwinulidae; genus Darwinula; species Darwinula stevensoni. The sequence goes on from CAJPEV010001065.1 coordinate 31,285, forward strand.
GTGCAGTAATAAAGGAATAGTGAATCAAATTTAAAAAATTCTTTCAGCAGGGGAAATGCATTCATGAAGCCTTTGCTTCCAAATTAAAAGATATGGAATGCTTTGGGGATATCAGGGACATCACCTATCAAATGGGGAATAAAAGATTCTGTATTCGATCGGTTCTTGCATCTACATCTTCAGAAATGGATGTAATTGGCTAAGGTCTAACTTCATATCTGGATGGGCACCATTCGATCTCGCCCTCAAAAATATAAAAAGTTATTTATAAAGAGACATGCCCAAAAACAAGATGATGAATTTATATAAGTAAGGTTCTGTATGGTAATGAAAGAACTAGTCACAAGGAAAGGATTTGAACCATTTTCTGTTATGATGAATGCAAAGCAAAGCCTAAACAGAAAATCCAGATACTCTACCTGTTACCAAGAAAGGTAATTTTCTCTTCCTTTTTTATGCGAATTGATATTAAAATCTCATGCTAGAAACTAATAATGTAAAACATATTTCATTGAATAAAAAATATATCATTCAGACCTTATGTAACTCACCTTGTCAATTAGAAGGAAATTATTCACACCAAACTCAAATATGAGAGTTTCATGAGGTCCATGTACCATATTATGCTTGCGTTGGTCAAATTTTCCATCCCTCTGTAAATAATCTAGACAAAACACCTTGACCATGCAAAGTCCTCACCTGTTGTGGTTGCTGAACTGCTTCTTCCAATTGAACACCTAGCAAAAAAAAGGATGCACTTTTTTAGGGAATATATCTTTCAACATGTTACATCATACTTATGACAATTACTTTCATTGAAAAGAAATTGAGTTGCTCTAGACAGGCATTCTCCATGACAGGCAGAACCATAGCTTTGATGATGATGGTAGTGATTATGTTGAAGATGATAACTTCGGTCATTATTTTCATGGAGGTACCATGCAGGAGGAAAATTCACATAGAAAGGCTTCTCAAAGTTATTTGTGGGGAGGAAATGGAGTTCCACAGCTCTCCCTCTAAATGTATGTCTGCCATTGTCTCGTCTTGAGTCACCATGTGGAACAGTAATGTCATTGATGAAAATAATGATTCAAATGGACCTCAAAATTATGGGTGAATCCCCTCCGAGGGAAATGATGAACTGTGTTGTCCTCTTGGCCTTCCTCGACCTCGGGAATTTTTCAATCTGTCTTCATTTCTTAGTGATGCTCCTCCTCTTGTGAACCAACCCCAATCGTCGGCATTATCTCCAGAGATACAGCTCTCTTCTATGGAACCCCCTCCAACAGCAGATACTACTAGATAACCGTCCTCATCTCTGTTTTCATTCAGCATAGTTCCTGAAATTTGTTTATCTTTCCTCCATGCTACTTTTGACATGGTATTAATATCAGTTGCAGAGAAATGACGATGAGCTCCTGTGCATAGGAACTTTCACTACTTCCATTTTCAACATAATAGCCATCTGAGTAATAAGCAGTATTTCTTCCATTACTCCGGGAATTCCTATGGTCAGGTTCAAAGTCTCTTTTTGGATGAGCATTTCCCTAACTCGATCGACCCCTGGTACCTCTCAGTCTAAATCTTCCTCTGTTATCTAAGTACCGTGCTGGTATCCAATCACCTCTTCATTGCTCTTGATGCCATGCAGAGACACATTCATCCGAACGTGGAGATGGTTCTCTTTTTGAACATCTTTTCAAGTTCATTCCACATGTATTACTTCTTTCAAGACTCTCAACCCCTACATCCTCATAGGTATTAGGGGAACTCATACTTGAAGGATATCACAACTGACTACTTATATAAACGAAAGACAATACTATTATTTCTGCTTAACTGAATCCACTCCATATTGTAAATACCCCAGGATTGTATATAATGCAACTCATGATTTGATAAGAGATACTTTGGGATAAAGAACCAGCAGCATAAATAGCTTGAAGGGTTCCAAGCCTCTGCCTCTTATCTTTTCCTTCTTACTTCTTAGCATCTTTAGAAGATTAGAGTAAGTCATTTTCATTCCTTTGTTAGGCAATTTATAAATCCTAACATACTTTCCTTATTGACATTTGGTCTGCCATAGTAAACCCAGATATACATGCAATATATGCAACATGTTCCACCTTAAAACATTTTTAATTCACTATACGCCTGTCCATGAACGTATGAACCACTACACTAAAGTGAAAGGACAGTCCTTTTGCTGACAGCAGACTCAGACAAGAAAAAAGGCTCAAGCTGGATATAGACATGACTAGATCAATATGATAGTGGAGGCACATTTGTCAGATCTGCTATTCACCATTTCCTAGAAAATCTCGAAACCATATGAGTTCCCTAAGTTTTTCATTAAGGATTAGTCATTCAGAATATGCACATATGTGTATTGAGAATGTGTAAGGAAGATTTGTAATTCTGGAATATTGTAGTTACAAGACAGTACTTCTATCATGATATACCTAGAGCTGTCTACAATGCGCCTTAGAAAGAGTCAAGGCAGTATGATAAAACACAAGTAGAGAACATTGGCTTGGTTAAATTCATCTGATGCCAGCAAAAGCTAGAATGACAGAGTAAGTACCAGTGGGATAGAGACAGGCAGAGGACCAGCTCAACACCACACACAACACCTGCACTGAGTCAAGACAGAGACCAGTTGAAGCTTCAATGAAACTTCAGGAAAAAAAAAACAAAAAACAAAAAAAATTGTGTCCAAAGTCAACAAAACTAAGTCAGGCATAACACAAGCAAGACAATAAGGAAGCAAAGATATTAGTTATTTGTAACAAGAAATGAACAAAAAACAGATAGGGAAAAATTTTTTACTTAGTCACCATAACTAAAACGGGAGGAGTGGGATTAGTTCGAGCTTCGGTTTGAGTGTGACTTCGTGGCTACAAGGGATCTGTATGTAGAGCTGTGGCTGCGTTTGGTATATTTTGAGCTGGCCCTACCTGTACGTCCCACCAATGATTGGTAGAATGGTGGTGGTGCCAGGTTCGGGTCATTCCACGTCAGATCGGCCAGAGATTTTGGTCGACCATCAGCGCTTTCGCTAAAATTTGGTGAGGAGGTAGTGCTTGGTCCAAAAGCGGGAAATCCAAAATATTTTTTTTTCTGACCAAAAGTGGTTCCGTGGCGAGGTCACAAAATGTTGACCCTGTCAGGCTGACCTCTATCAGACTTTCTTCAATAACTCCTTAGCTATTCAATGAATGTTCATTTAAAACTCTTTTTAAAGGTCTCTTTTGCCCCTATATTGTATATTTATTTCAAGCTCATATTCCTATATACTCATTTTTTAAATAAAAAATCAAATGCTTTTGACCTTTGACCCTTCATATAAAAAAATATGTCATGGCTAAATTTCACCAAATTTACAAGATAACAGGAGAATAATATGAAGCTCGTGAATTTTCAGGAGAATGTTTTGCCCCAGTCTCGAGATGTGTCAAATTGTGTTTTACATTTTCCGTTTATGAGTGCATTAATTTCAGAAAGGTCAATATCGAATCGATTTTTTGCTCCGACAGCATTGATTAGACCGATCTATGATACATCATATTGCCTGAATTATGCGTCAATAAGGTTCATATATCTTCAGGTTCGGTTTTTCAACCAGCCATCAGACATGTACAAAACATCCTTAAAATACTGTTTACCGGGCTTGGGAAGAATCTTTTATTTACCTTTGTGGAGGAAAAATTCAATTTTGCAGGAGCTTAAATTTATGTACTCCCAGCATCATGGAAGCGTCTTTAGACATATCAGAATGCTACTCGAAGAAAAATGTCGGGAGAAAAGTTGGAACAAAGGATAACAATCCTTCAATCCAATTTAGGGATTACAGAGGTAATCCTAAAACAACACTGGGAGAAATATATGATGGACTTGGAAACTGAATGTCTGGTCCTCATGGTCATCCTACGATGAGTCAGGGAACGAGAAGGGAACGTCGATAAGGGGCACTTTTAGAAAACCTGGGTTCATCGTGTCAGAGAGCGAGTTTGTATGAGTCAGCGAGTCTGATCATGGAATACGGTCTCTAATGATCTTTCTGGACCCGGTAGCCGCCATTGACAGGGTCAAAAGAGCGAGCCTGCTTTGAACCCTCAGCAAGGTCATAAACATCTGACCCCAGGTGAGGAGTCCAGCCTTGCTACACCTTTAATCCACAAAGGAACCATTAAATTTGACAAGTCTTCTTCCATCCTGAAGGGAGTGAGTGACTTCCCCTTTGACCCCGCCGCCAGACAATGGCGTGCGGCTCCAAGGGATAGGGCGGTACATCATACTGGAATGCAAAAAGAAAGTGCTTCTCGACATGATGGGGCCGTGAAAGACCTAGGATCGCCACTTATGACCTCTAAGCCCCTTTTCGAGGATTTAAAAAGGGGGTGACAGAACCAAATTAATGAGCTACCGTAAAAAGGGCTATGCTGTACTTGCAATGCTGGAGCGGATAGACCACAAGTCATTCTTTGCTCTTTAGTGGTGAGAATGTAGTGTTTGGGTTCTTCTGTCTCTGGATAAAGTGATAAGATAAAAGGCATGGACATGCACAAAAGTAAAATGTTTTAGCTTTTTAGTTACTATTTAGTAATTGTTCCCAGCTCGATTCCTACAATTTGTGGTTTATGTCATTGAATTGCACTTTATTCTTTTTTTTTTGCACATTACACCAAATTTCCTTTAAATTTTACTTGCCGAAAATTCCACTTGCCGGGAGTAATAAGTCATAGCCACCAACTCTTGAAACTTTTGCATGATCGGCAAAGAGCCTTTTCTTATCAGCGCTGGCTCCTTTATTCATGTTATTCATGAAAGCATTGTCTATTTGTTCCTTTGCTAGAACACGTATTGTGGGTGGAAAAGGGGAAGCAATATCATTTAGAGTGGTTTCAGTTTCACCATCATCTCTGCGCAGACCCAGTGATCATGGAGGCCTGTTTAATTGTACGTCTCACTGATGATCCTTGCCACCAGAGCAGTTCCTCTGCAGAGCACCATGGTATTTTAGCATTCACCTCTCTCAGTGCCAGTGACCAAGAATTAGTGAAAATGCGCACAAATCAATTCGATATTGATCCTTTCTGAAATTAATGCACTCTAAAACGGAAAATGTAAAGCACAATTTTGACACATCTCGAGACTGGGGCAAAACATCCTCCTGAAAATTCGCGAGCTTCATTACCATATTATTCTCGTGTTATCTTGAAAATTTGGTGAAATTTAAACATATTTTTTATTTGAAGCCTCAAAGGTCAAACGCCTTTGATTTTCTTAAAATAAAAAAGGAGTATATAGGAATATGAGCTTGAAATAAATATACATTATCGGGCCAAAGAGACCTTTAAAGGGAGTCCCAAATTAACATTCTATGACAAATAGCTAAGGAGTTATTGAAGAAAGTCTGATAGAGGTCAGCCTGACCAGCTAAAATAGGTCAACATTTTGTGACCTCGCTATGGACCCACTTTTGGTCAGAAAAATTTTTTTTTTGATTTCCCGCTCATGGACCAAAACGCTACGTCCTCACCAAAATTTCAGCGAAATCGCTGAAGGTCGACCCAGAAATCATGGAAACAATGGTTGATCTGACATGGAATCACCCGTTCCCATTTCATAAACGCTCACTCGTACCGTCAACGTTGATATCAGGAATCGTCAGCTTCAGGTCGCTCAGAGTTTTTGGCACAAACTCCTTCCTGGAACGAGCAGCTGCTTCATTCTTCCTGTGAGTTCATAAAAAAAATTATTGGAAAAGTCCATCTTCAATCTGAACAGCTGATTCCCTTCAAGTTTAATCTGAAATGATGTCACAACCATTTATTGCCATAATACCATTCATTGGCTATTGGTATAATATAGCTTGAACTACTAGCATATGGTAAATAAATTCTACAAGTACGTACATATAAATGATATTAAGTACTTCTCTTGTTACAAATGAAGCATGAGCCAATTAGAGCAAAACATTTTAAGAAAAAAGAGAAGTGGACTGTACATTTCAGTTCGCTATATGGGGGAGTTAGTTGTAACTGATCTGTCTCATTTCGAATAATAATAGAACTTCTTTTAAATCTACAAGTACTTGGCACTTAAACCCCCAGGCTGGTTTGCCATATCTCATACACACAGGGGGATATGAATAGCACGCAGTTAACCATTTGAATACCGACTTAAAAGGTTCGCATGTTCTTGAATGAATTTACCCAGCAGAAAAAAGTCGATATTCCAAAGGTTCCTAAGTGAGAAAATGAAAACGAAAACAGAGAGCATGAATCTTACCGATTACATAAACAGGATTGGGTACGATAACTGTCCGATCATTTTGCAAAAACAATAAAGTTACGGCAAAAGGCGAGTTTTCTACTTCTTTAGGATTCGTTCATGGAGTCCGGTGACGATTTCAGAGCAATCTTGATGATACTTCATTAGAACCTCAGTGAATGCAGCCAGCCACGAAATGAACTCCTCCTATAAGCCAAGAATAACTCCTATTATTTCATGAAAACACTCAATCCCATAGTCACAAGACCTAATGATCTCTCCAGAGGAAGAGAAAAAGGACGATGTCAAGGGAAAAGACTCACATCTTTATCCAGGAGTTTATGCATGCCATTTTGGACCAAGTTTATCGACTCAGCAAACTTATGCATTGCCAGCTTAAGCTCCTCATCTATGATATTAGAGCATAGAGAAAAATTGAAAATTACCCATCAATCTTCTTAAGCAAAGTCAATTATTTGAAATGAACAAATATATTCTCCTCAAAATATTCAGAACTTCGGAGTTCATTAAAGTTCATATGATACATAACAATCTGTCAGCCTGCGCCTTAACTCCTGGAAAACATGAATGCAATAAAAGTGCTTCTAAAATGCTGATTGCTAAATGAGATGTGCTGATGAAGCAAGTCCATCTACTCACCCATTGTTTGTTTGCGTTTTCTGCAGTCATAATAAAGTCTTCTGCCTTTAAGCTTCTTGCGGATATGCTGCGTAAGCAGAACATACAGTCTCAGAATAATGAACATGAATTAAGGAATAACGTGAGAAAAATGCATACATGTATGCAAGAATGTATATAAAATTCCTGGCTTCCTTACATTCAACTCCTTTATGTCCTTGGACTGAAGGTGATGTATTGGTCCCAGAAATTTCTGCTTCACATCATCATCCAGAGCATACTTCTTGTCAGCCATCTGCTTCAAGCCTTCTCCCAATATCACAAGGGATTGTGCTGCAACATCATTTTTTAAATTGCTCCCTATTCTTTCTCATAGTACACCAATTCAAATGAGACACATAAATTCGCACTTAAATTATTGCCTCAAAACTGATATACCATCAGGAGCTCATCCAGGTCTTGAGTGACAAGCAATAATATTCAAGGTATTAATCCCAATACTTTATGACAGGAAACCTACTGTAATGTTTTCCATTGATTGCATTGGACAAATCCATGAGTATTTCATTTAAAAAAAAAACATGTAAAAAATATGTTTTAGGATTTCTTACACGAACATAGGAATATCTACCAGGAGGTTAATACCACCCACAGAGCTAGAGTCTGCTGCCCAGGATCGTGAACACTTAAAGATGCTCCTGGGCCTGTTCAAGTTGCAATCTCATAAAGTTGGTGTGAGCAGTTTTGAATATGTATGCATGATACAATGTGGACCAAAAAATTGTATCCGATGTGAAAATGATATTACAGGATAACCACGCAAGATAGGATTGAATAATAAAATGCATTAAGCAGGCAAAAGTCAACATTTAGTTTAAGAAACTTCACTTGCACATCCCAGCCTTCTCTTGAGGTAGAAACTGAGAAGAACAATGATTCATGCCACTTGTGCTCTTGAAGAGATAAAGGGGCCTGTCAATCGCTTAAAAACTCAATGTTTCCATAAATGGATCTATTAATCGAATATTAATTGATCCCTTAGTTCCTCCTTGAATCATGTCCTAGGAGTTGAGAATTACTTTGGTTGTATCATGCCCAACACCTTATCCATACATACACTAGTTCATCCTGCATGTGACATATTCCAATTGGAAGAAGTAGTTCAAATTGGTTTTGGTTGTTTTGCATTCTCATCTCATGAGTTAATGCCGATATCATAACCCCTCACCCAACATCCATTGCTTGGAAAACAGTACCCGACCATTTTCAGCATTCCCTTTAAATGCAAAAATTATATTGTATTTCCATGAATATTTCCACATATAAATGCATCCAATCCCGTATTCCTTAAAAATATGGATATGTGAGGAGAATGTTGGAAAACTAACCCAATTTGTCGTCGTCGATGTTGTCGTCCCCAAGTTTGCGGCCATATGTTTGCATACATTCTCCAAGGATTCCTTCAGGCTGAGGATATGTTGATGCTTTGGCTTGGTCACTAGACTTAGAAATCCTTTTCACAACTGCCATTTTTATTCGAACGTTTGGGTTTGGTTGGAGGAACTCCATTGTTTTTCTCTGAAGTTTCTCCACCAACTTAGCTGTCACCTCGGTTTTCTAAAATGAAAAAACAGGATGTTGATCATATCAAGGTTCTTTTGAAGGTGACGGAATAGACGAAAAACAAGGTCACAACTTCACGGCGTCAGTTAGAGAATAACCGGACACTACCAGCAATGGGAAAAAGCAATCATTGGTCAGCATGCACAGTCTGACACAATTTTTTTGGCAGAGGCCAAACTTCCAAACCAGCATGCAGGGCTGATTATGGCATCCTAAGTGATCTTAAACGTGCCATTCCATCAGTTGCATCCTGATTGTTTTTTCTTCTTGCTAAGCCTTATCCAGAGCTTCTAGGGGCTTAGGAACTATTGCGGTTTGAAAGAAGCAAAAGGCTAGCTAGAGTTGAAAAGTTTACACTAATATCTGTCATATATAATTTTTTACTTTATTTTTTTTTTCCTATGAAGAATACATTATTTTTTTACATATTGAGAATCAGCACTATGCATCCTGGCAATGCAGAAATGAGGCCGGCAAACCAAGAACAACATGAATAATTTTTTTAAATCATACTGAGGCCGAAATATGCAAAAGCTGGGAGATAGGCTTTACCCATTCAGAAAATGGATGTCCTAGAATATTTCAGAAATTGCATTAGGTTAAGCAATGAATTCTTCCGAGTAATAAGTCAAGTGAATTATTCCATGTCAAATAAACATACCATTAAACATGACTTTCTTCAATTTTGATTAAATTTGATTAAATTTGAATCCTGCTCTGCACGATTAAGATAACATGACCCCTAAAAGATGTTTGCGTTCAATCACATGCAGTGTTATGGTGTTTTGATTGGACATGTCCTCATCAAAACCAAGAAATTTAGAGCCTTTTGATGCAAACCAATCCCATCCGTCTGCCCCTCAAAGCCTGAGTGCTGGAAGTTCTACTTTTTATGCCTTATTTCATTTGAGAACAATTCATTTTTAGGCAAGGGTATTCATTGGTTTCAATCAGTTTAAAATGCTTTCAACTGAAAAAACCTGAAGTGCATCTGTCATGATAAACAGGATCTCAGGTGTAAACAGGCATGCACAAGTAGGGTTTTGTACACAAACACAGACAACCGCAAATGGGGGGAGATGGGACGTCAATAGCATTAATTAGACTTTTAATTTGTGGTTTTAGAATCGGGTTTCTCCTGGTGACTATTGGGGTCTCACTCCAACCACTCTAGTAACCAATGGTAAAATTCCCAAAAGGAATTTGAACTCTTGCACCTAGGACTCTAGCATCTAAGACATCTGGAATACTTTGTTGTGTGTAATTGAGATTTGTTTGCCAATTTTACCTCTTTTCTAAGCAGCTTCAGCAGAACAAGAAAGAACCAAGTGATGGAGCTTAATAACCAAAGAATATAACTGACTATGATTTCTAGCATAAGCCAGACTTCATAGCAAAAAAGCTAGACTTCATAGCAGGAAAATCAAAAGACTCAAAATTTTTATTGAAGTAACTTACTTTCTCCATTTTAATGAAATCATCATCCAGCTTGAAGCCCTCAGCACCACCAATCCACTCAGAGACAAACTGGAAGAGCGTAAATAAACCAAATTTCAATTAATTCTGGGTAGGACGAAGGAGTTTCTCTGGTTCTGGACAGTGTTCTCTATTAACTACATTTCCACAGAAATAAAGCTATTCTTCAACATATACACTTCATTAGAACAGAATGCTTTCATTATGAGAATAGCTTACAAACACCAATATAGGAGCTATGCAAGGAAGCACCCCAGTTTTTGGCCACGCTGATACGAGGAAGTGGACACCCAGTGCACACACCAGGAAACACTAGTAATACCTGTAGGTCCTCATACGGGAAGATGTTAATAGCATGCTCGAAAACAGCCAGATTAACTAATTATGCTGGATTTAAGCCTCACTGGCCAACAACTGGAGACCGTCCAGAAACGGGGGTGTTTACCCTAACATTGATTCAACGTTGATTTGGTTTAGATTTAGTATCAATGTTGACTGTTTATAACTCCGTGTTGCATCAACATTGATTCAACGGGCGACCTTCACCGTTTGAACACCCACATTGGCTCAACATTGAATCAACGTAGCAATGTCGGTTGAACATTGAATCAATGTTGATATGCCGTTGATGTCCACGTTGCCTCAAGGTTGATAAAGAAAAAAGATTGAGCCATGTGATGTCATGATCTTGATTCACTAGTCTCGCTCTAATAAATTTAAAAAAAAGATGACTGGAAGATCGAGCTTCGTTCAAAATTCAAAATGGGCATGAGGAGCTCGGTCTGTCGGACTGCAAAAAGGTTAACTGGATTTCTCTACGCAATTCATGCTCCTTGGGGTAATTGATCATGCAAACTAATATCAATCGACCTCCGCTTGTTGGCAAGACTGAAGTCTCCATCGATCCTCCAAGCGTATTACTTTCCTCCCACCCTCTTTCATTTTTTTCCGTTGGGTTTTGACATACTTGGAGAACGTGACTTGAATCATTGACCATAAGCTACAGCTACTCCGGTACGGAATAGTATCGATAAACGAGTCCATGGCGTTGATTAGTTATTTGAAAAAATTCAGCTCAAAGTTTAATTCGACATGGGCCTAAGATGTGGAAACAGTTTCTACCAGCAGGCGGATGCGAGAGAAGGAACGGAATATGGGCTTTTTATCTGGCATATTCATAAGCACTATGGGAAATTGCCAAATATTTCGGTCTGTCTATGACTTTTTTCTTTCATTCCGTCTGTCTGCAGCAGCCACAGCGACAGGACAACACAACCCAATGCGCCCGTGCAGCTTTCCGCCAGGGTCTGTGTGCCCGTCTTCCAAGTTAGCATCCACTTCCCCTCCAGCCCTGGCGGTTGACGCTCTCCTCCATAGTAGACAATGGAGGAGAGCGGCAGCTCCCGGCCGCGTAGACAGGGTTGCTGGGCGTAGGCGTGAAATGCCGTATCCTGCATCCTACACTTCATACTGTCCTCCCATCTCCACGCGACGCGGACGCGCGGACCACCGAGAACATGTCTAGTTGTCAAGGCCTTTTCATATTGGCCTACGTCGAACCAATGTTCGACGATGTTTCAAGGTTGGATGATTAGGATGCAGTGAACATATATAATAATTCCAGTGGTACAGGGGCCAGGGTAATGCCAGATCTGTACCTGGGCTAATACTCTCTAGTTTAGTAGTCGCCTAACAACGAAACTGGTAGCAAGCACCCGGACTGAAATGAAGGAACCTAGAATATCCCTTTTTTCATTTGATACAGCCAAGATAAATAGTGTCTCACCTGATCCGCTTTGTAGAACTGCTTTCGAAACCCAGTCAACGACATTTTCACTGATTCACAGAAGCCGTTTCACCAAAATCGCACCTTCTCCTGAAGCAGAAAAGAATGAAGAAAGAAAGCTGATGAGACCACAGGGGAAACCCACAGAGGAGACTGGGGGGGAAAAGATAGCTGGTTAATGAGTAAAAGAGGATGTCTCAGTTTCACTCTTTCTCCGATATGACTACGAGGTAACCTGTTCTAACAGCACGAGGACATAGGATGAGTCTACGCTGTGGAGGAAAACCATTTTCGCAATAAGGGCGAGCCAGCTATGCTGTTTTTCCCGAGAGCTCGACAAGGAAAATAAAGTAGAGGACGCGCGCTCCATTGACCTTGTGTGGGTAGGCCATCGATTTTCGCTTTCCGGGAAGCGACGAGTCACCTTTACCAAGTCACCGTGAGTCACATATTGAGTGAACAATTAGGGTAGGTGATAATTCCGACCATGCTATAAAGTCCCCCACCCCCTCCCCCCAAAACAATATATTTCTACTTAGTGAGAAGAAAAAGCAGCCTTTTTCAACCAATATACCCCTAAAGTGCGATATCTAAACGTGAATAGGCGGTGTATGCATTTTCCTCTTGATTGGCATAGATCTAAAAAATATATAATTTCAAATCGTGAGTGATTTTGAGCTTAAGGGGGTCGGAATTTGTATCACCTATCCTACTCGCGAATCGATCGTGGAATCGTCGCAGCTCGAGAGAAGCATATGAGCTGTCAACTGCTACAAAAAAATCCAGAGAGAGCTCGGAACGACCTTCGATTTCGTAGGTGCTTCCAAGAATCGGATCCATGGAACCCGCACACCGCCCTGACGAAAGGTACGCTCCGCCTACTTCGGAGATTCTGTCCTGCCGCTTCCGGAATGCTCTCGTTCAGACGGAAATATTCCCAAGGAAATCAAATATCATCTAACAGCATGAAGGGACGATGCGTTTATAGTCGTGCAGTGAAATCTGTCTAATACGGCCACAAAGGTAACTTTGGGTTGGGTCTTGGTTGGGTCTCATTTTTGTGATCGTACTCTGTCCTGGCATTGTCAGGAGAGGAATCTGATGATCATCATATGCAAGAAATGTGACTATTCATGCTCTCATGTATAACTTCTAGTTTTTCATAAAGTTTCATGTGACTGTAACTGCATGCCATGTAGGTCCCCCTTTTTTAATGCCCATATTTACTCTTGAACATTTCGTGCCTTTCCTTTATGTTGGGGAAATAGCTAAAGCTAATTGGTGGTTATGAACGTGCTTCTTTGCACCCTCTGTTCCAATCTCCAATAATTATAACGATGGAAATCCGTGCCTTCGTTTTGTTCTTGTTTAAAATGAACATGAAGCATTCGTGGGATCCTTGTCAGGGGCGAAGGTGAATCATGGATGACAAAAGCTTACTATATTCCTTTCCTATATAATACTTCAAACCCTTAAGAGTTTGAAGATCTCCCCCAAGTCTCTCTTGAAGAACCTTTTCTTTTTCTAAACAGTGAAGGAAAAAAAGATTTCAGTGTTTCCTCATAGGAAAATCCCCTGGTCTGTCTGGCCACTCTTTGTTGCACTTCCTCACCTGCTTTCCGGGCCATCCATGAGGATAGTTGCTAATCCTTGAACAAAGGTCCTAGTTCTGCTTAACCACGGCATCCACTTACATCCTCAAGACAATAAGCCCTTTCCAAGGAAGTTTAACGTTCTTCGGAGCGGGCGTCCTGGCCCGTCGGCCATTCGTTCTTGATCACGTAACGACTCGAGCGTGAGCCTGTGACATCTATTGAAGCATCCCAATCATTTGCTTCTCGTGAATCGTCTCAAACAGGTGACGTTTACGAAGATTTCTATTGGCTTCTTGACTTTTTTTACTGTTCCAACTATAGTAGACAACACTTCTTATAGGTGCATAATAACAAGCAAGTTCCTACATCCTGATCAGATCAGCCAAGAAGATTTGAGGCCAATGCAATTCCTATTCCTATTCAGGGTAGGTTGCAAGAAAGGATTGTAGCTACAGTCGTGGAGACTTTTTATTCTTGCTCCTAGGCATGGGTTATGTCAGATCTCTCCCTAGGGGTAGAAAATCCATGCATTTCTTAGTTCTCATATTTATCTGCAGTGTTTCTGAAGTCCCACCCTGACATTCATTACTTCCAACTTGAGGTGGTGAAGGCTGAGTCAATGCGTCTTTCCAAAGGGAAAATCCTTTTTTGCAACATTGGGTCCCACTTACCTTGGGGCGTATAGATGAATGTGAACCTAAAACAAGTACCAGGCCAAAGGTTAAAGGCTACTCCGTAGTATTTCATAATCCGACGTAAAATTCCTTTCCCCATATTGATCTGAGGCGAATTAAACCCATGAGCCCGATGACCTCAGTCTTCGCGAGATCGGCCTGGCCTTGGATTTCAGGGGCTTGCGTCGAAAGTAACATCGGGACCGAAGTGTTCACACAAATCGTTTCGCCGTTGGGGTACTGGTTGTGTCTTTTGCGACGTGAGGAGTGTCCATTTTGAAACCCCTACCCAGGAACCTTCAGTCTTTCATTTAAATATGGGGGCCAAAAAAAGGGCTGAAATAAATCCTGTTGTAATATATAAGGGTCGTGCAAAAGTTTCAGATTTCATGAAATAAATGAAAAGCTACTACATATTGTCTTGAAAGTTGCAAGCATCGTACCGCAGAGTATGGTCAATCGTAAAAACAATCACCAGCACTGGCAATCCACTTCCTTCAATGCGATAATCATTTGAAGATAGCAGTCCCGTAACAAGCGATTTGACGAGTCCTCTTCCTCATATATGCAGCCTTTTCCCCCTCATTCTTAGCAGCAAAATGAATTATTCTCGAATTGCCTCCATTGAGTTCAAACAAGTAAAAGTCAGAAGATGCCATATCCCGGTTTTTGTGAAGATGTGGCACGATTTGCCATCCCATTTCTCTCGACCCAATGCTGCAAGCATTGGTTTGCGACAAAAGAGTCTGGCATTATTGTGAAGAACATTGCTTCTTTCCTCGGACGATGCGGTTTCTTTTTTCGAAGTATAGTTTTTAGTTACATTGATGTTCCCCAATACTACACAGAGTTTGCTGTTGCACTTTTCAGTAATAAATAGTGATTTATGAAGTTAGTGAAGGAATCCTCATTGTCCCAGACGACAGTCATCGTCACATTCTTGGTGGATCACTCTGACTTCAAGGACCTCTCTAATTTTTATTTATTATTATTTGAAATTTCCTCGATTTGGGTGAGGAGGAATGGCTCCATCTTCTTGATAGTCTTGATTAGGGGAACAATACCAACACTGCACGGTCGAGGACCCATCTGGTCACCTTTTACAGGACTGATATCTTCAGATTACCATCACGGTGAAGAAATTGCATTGACACAGCTGACAATTATTTTGAATTTGACTATAAAACGCTTGCAAGTTTCAGGCAATCTGCTCACAAACAATAAATTAATTTCATGAATTCAGAATCCCTCAAGGTACAACTCCATAGTTGAATGAACCCAATTACTATCATTCGAAAGAAAAGCCCTCAAATTTGACTCGAACCGCATGAGATGTTGAAGGTGCCGGAATTCACGACACATCTGAACCTGCAAAGCGAGGTATTAAATTTACCATAAAGCGTGTCTGCGGTCACCCCAGCGATGGCCAGCAGTCAATTGTAATAGTTTATGGGTCGTGTTGGGCCTGAACACTATGTCCTTTTCCATACCCTCTAAGAAAGAAGTCCAACGGTGGAAAAAGTCACGAAAAGAGACCTTTCTGCGAGGCGATACTTGGAGGGAATCAATGACAAATTACATTGCACAGTGGGATAGAAAGCACAAAAACTTGACTGAAACATTTTTTCTTGACTTCCTTTAAAGTTAATGAGTAATTTGCAATTTTCAGGTACGACAGGCTACAAAATACCAAGAAATGGCATTAAGCTTTTCCTGCCATCATTGCCATATCATATTTTAATTAATATTTAAATTAATTTCACCCCTGGAAGTCCATCGCGACCCAACGCTTGAGAACCACTGTGGCTCTATGGCAACAGAGACCGACTCTTTGACGTGAACAAGGAAAGACCGGCACCGATCAATGAGCATGTTACCAAGCAACATACTGTACACAGTGGGGATAATTAGGGTTTTAATCAATGCGAGTCCCCAAGTGCGCACCTCTATTGATTGCCACTGGCTTTCTTGTTAAGACTTCACAAAACAACAGGTCTAAACTTCCAAATTTTATGGTTTGGAAAGATAAATGTAAAAATTTAATGCAAGATGATCTCACTTGTTGAGGACGTGTCCATATCCATAATTCCCAGTCTACACGTTAACGTTGTCTCAACGTTGATATGTTGAAAATGTTGAGAGGATGTTGATGCTGATGATCCAATACATAGTCAACATTGACGCAATTTTGACAATATCAACATTGCAAGGTCATTGTCCGATCAACATTGCATCAACATATGCCAGGAGAGATATCAGAACAAAGAAAGTTTTCTGATCACGATGTGACATGGCGCCAAATCGCTAACACGGGGAGTCACCTCATATATGCAACTTGCACGCGTCCCCAGTACTTTTGGAACGGTACTTAATATATTCTCCAAAGACAGCACTGGGAATTGTATTTGAATTCCTGAATACATACAACGAAAGAGGCAGCACAGCCCAATGATACACTTAGAAATTCTGGACCGGGGAAAGGAGAGACCAAAAAAATAATAATCTACACCTGGTCGTGCTTATGTATTCATGAAGAGTGTGACAGCTATGTCACATCTGACTAAAGACTCATTGAAAACTTCAGTAGTCGAATGCCGTGAGCGAATTCATACCCATATGCCATTTGGGGGGGGGGGGAAATTCGTAGTGCATGTTGAGAAATTGTTGAGACTTTTTTCATTTCAAAGTTGATTCTATGTTGCTATCAACATTCTTTAACACTGAATCAACATCGTTGATGTTGAGACTTCAATACTGTTACAACATGGTATCAGCATCAACGTGCAAATGGAATTGGCACATCCGTCCCAGATTTTGCTATTTTGCTATTCGAATGCAAATCGGCTGCAGGTAAACATTGAGCTTGTAGTTCCCAGAGGCATAAATGATGGCAATGTCGTAAGCATTCACCACTCTGCAAAACAGAGAACCGGCTGAACTTTCCATTCGAACGTCGCCTCCGACGTGAAAACCTTCCAAGAGGAAATATTTTGCCTGAATTCCAATTGGGATGATAGGAAAGTGAGGAAAAGTCGAAGACCTGGGCAGTAAGTGATGATGCCAGCGGGGGTGTCAGTGTAATTCATCCCTGCAATCGCGGATCCTCCGATGGCTTTTTTTTCTTAATTGGGAAAAAGTCATTCCTTTCGTTTGTTTGAATAATGTTAACAGAATGAAACTTCTGAAAAGTTGTTCCTTATTGATTGAGGATTGACATGATACTCGAGTCCAGATGCTAAACTAAGTGCTTTTGGTATCATGGTCAGACATCGCAAGCTGAGATCACACGGCTGGAGACATCGCTCTCAGATGCCCTTAAACAATGTCACCTGCACATGTGTGACAAAGACGCGACTGACAGTTCTACATGGGGACCCAACCGAACAATAGATGGGATCCGAAATGACTGCTACCTCTCCTCGTAATACTGTGTACGCTCGGTCCTCTAATGCCGAGAGGAGCACATTACATTGAATGAACATTGAGTCAATTTTGATTCGATGTTATGTGCTACTAGGGTAAATGTCAACAAGAACTTGGATCATCATTTTCTTCACGTTTGGAAAGGCTGAAAATTCCGTGTTAACATGGTACGTGCAGACCAGATCGAAAAATCCCTTCGTCTCAGTATGGCCCCGCGATTTCACGAGGAACGATGCCCAAGATAGAGACCCACCCAAAGGAATGCAACGACTCGATTTTAGCTGGAACATGCTTGTGAATCCCGCTCTTCGTTGAATGTCCAAGTCAGTGCGATGAGGCGTCGCACTGTCGGGCAGTATTGGACTCGAGTTGAACGGTACAAGGAGTTGCATATGACCCGACCCGATGTGAACGAGGAAGCTCCATTACTGAGATTACCAAGCGAGGTGGAAGCGAAAATTTTTCTTAAAGTGCCGACATTCTCTATACGCTTTCAAACTGATTCTCAGGCCTCCCTGAAATGATGCGAACTCGCAGCCCCCCTTAGGAATCGCGTTAGCGTTTATTGAAGTACAGTGGGAGAGGAATGTGGCAAGCGATGAGCTGAGGGGTGGTCACCCGAGGGGTGGTCACCCCAGGGGGGGTCACCCGAGGGGTGGTCACCCGAGGACAGCTTGTGTGGACGAAGAAAGGCGCCAACATAGACCGTCTTGGTTAGTCCGTCTCTGTGTCTTTCTGGCTTCTTCAAGGACGTGGAAAGTTTCCATCCATAAATAGATTCATACACGATATCGATATCTCATCCCACAAAGATAATATCATTCTGGATTTGCAGACTTCCACGTTCAAAAGGAGGAAGTATAAATGCAGACTCACACTCGGAATCCAAACATATGCATGCCAATTAACACTAATTTTCCTCCAAGTTTGGACAAACGCGACATCACGCACATTTGAAGACATATCTGTATGTGACACGCGATGGCGTCAACATGAGTGAAAGTCACGAAACTGGCTCAAACTGTACCAACCACTCAGGCACAATATTCAGAACTTTCCGTGTCACGTGGATTTTTGCACTAGACAATGTCAGGCAATACCCAGCATACACAATTACCAGTATATGAGCTTCACACGCAGTACATATATATTCCTCTTGTATCGTTGAGGGAAATGCGTCATTCCACTGGTATACCCATGACCTATGAATCCCCCACCGGCCTCGAGCGGTCCCATCTTCACTTCACATGCGCTGCTATCCAGTCGCTAAAGTGGGAGACTCGAGTGAAAACATTGCTCTTCGTGCAACTAGTGAACCCGTAAGACGTGATTCCGCTTTGGAAGGACCTTCCATTGTAGGTTGTCGCCACGGGACCGCCGCTGTCACCCTGCGCAAGAGATTTCCCGCAGTTCAAGTAGGGATTCAAATTGGCTAAAACATCAGATTCCACTCGAAAGTGAATTTTTTAACTTGATTCGATTCTATGAACTGGATTTCCGTAGATGAGAACGATGACGTGGATAATGCTGATAAATATAATCGCTTGTTACTTATGAGATTCAATGAGGACTCATGACTTCCATGATCACTTTTTAACACTTTCATGCGACTCAAATTACGCGATGCGTGCTTCTCATTTTCTTTCAAATGCCGCTGCTGTGTCCGAAACGCAACTCACGAAGCAGACACCAGCCGGTCCATCGGTCGCCGAGATGCAGAGCTGACCGGATTTGAGCTTCCCGGTGTTGGAGCAAAACGCCATGCTCTTCACGTGGACTCTCAGCTTCTTCAAGTCCGGACTTTGTTGTCCATCTGGAAAGGAAAATTTAAAAAACTCTTCGTCGCGATCGAACGGAAGCTTCTCTAGGATGTGTTGGGAATATTGAAGATAAGGACTCGTAGCGGACGTGGCCCCCCATCCGTATGCATAATTAGTGCATCCGTCCAGATTTTTGCCGTCCGAAGTCGGCAGGCAAATCGGCTGCACGTAATCGTTGAAAGTGTAGTTCCCAGAGAGATGAACGATGGCGATGTCGTAACCTTTCACCACGCTGTCTGCAAAACAGAGAATCGACTGCTTCCGTTGGAACGACGTCTCCGACGTGAAAGCCTTCGAGAGAAAATATTACCTGGATTCCAACTGGAATGATAGGAAAATGAGGAAAACGGGATGACCTGCGCTGTGGGTCCGTAAGTGATGATGCCTGTGGAGGTGTCCGTGTAATTCGTCCCCGCAATCGCGGATCCGCCGATGGCTTTTTCTGACCTAATTGGGAAAATGTCACTGCCTTCGTTCGTTTCAATAATGCTAACAGCGTGAAGATGAGAGATACGGTTTCTTATCGATCGAGGATTGGTATGATACTCGAGTCCAGGCGAAAACAAAATGCTTTTGGTATCGCGGTCAGACGTTGCAAGCTGAGAGCACACGGCTGGAGACATCGCTGTTAGATGCCGTTAAACGATGCCACTTGCATATGGATGACAAGAGACTGACACGTCTGCATCGGGAGCCAAACGAACAATGGATGTGGGTGCGAGACGATTGTTACCTCTCCTCGTAACATATGCTCGGGCGCTGAGTGCCGAGGGGAGGGAAATGCCAACGAGAACTTCCGTCATCGTTTTCTTCACGTTTGCATCGGTTTAAATGTCGGTGTCACTACCATATAGGTGTGCTCGGTGGAATATTCTAGGATTCGTCTCAGTATGGCCATGTGATTTGAAGAAGAATGATACCCAGGATCCATCCAAGTGGATGCAATGGCTCGACTTCAGCCGAAGCAAACGTGTGACTTCCACCCTTCTTGCACCGTCTAAGTCAGTGCAAAGAGGGGTATCAGCTTCGAGTTGCACTGGACTCCATGAAGCGTCGGTGTCGCTACCGGCAAGGATGACGAAGATCGCAACGAATGAGGTTCGCCATGAGATTCTCTGTGTCGTGGGAGTCTGGGTTTCAGCCAGGCACCAGATACCGTGAGGACGGGGATATGGAACGACGAAGTTCGTGTGCCAAGAATACGAAGACACATTTTTTTACGGCTCCATTTTTTCACACGACTCCCACATCCAACATCCACTTCATTTCCCACTCCCTATGCAAGAAGTAGGAAACGTAACGACACGGAAACACCTAAAGGCGATGAGGTGGGAGATGCATAGGCTGATGTTTTCACATCTGCTAGTCTCGGTCGGGCTCATCCTGGCCCAAGAATACTCTATCGCCATAGCTTTTTCAATTAAGGTATCCAACCG
Organism: Darwinula stevensoni; assembly: GCA_905338385.1. Classification (NCBI taxonomy): domain Eukaryota; kingdom Metazoa; phylum Arthropoda; class Ostracoda; order Podocopida; family Darwinulidae; genus Darwinula; species Darwinula stevensoni. Next base: position 52,033 of record CAJPEV010001065.1, read on the forward strand.
ATAAAATATCATCGGCTCAAATTTGCCGACTACAAATTAAACTAGAGAGTACCAGCCCAGGTACAGATCTGGCATTCCATCGGCCCCTGTACCACTGGAATTAATATATACCGCTTCTTAATCATCCAACCCTTAAAAAAATAATAGCTGTCATTGGTTCGGCATAGGCCTGTATGAAAAAGCCTGGACAATTAGACATGTTCTCGATGGTCCGTGCGTCCGCGTCGCGTGGAGATGGGAGGACAATATGAAGTGTTGGATGCCATATACGGCATTTCACGTGTATGCCTAGCAACCCTATACACGCGGATGGGAGCAGCCGCTTTCCTCCATTGTCTACTATGGATCCGTCAACCGCCATGGCTGGAAGGGAAGTGGATGTTTTCGTGGAAGACGGGGAACCCCGACCCTGGTGGAAAGCTGCGCGTGCGCATTGGGTCGTGTTTTCCGGTCGCTATGGTTACTACGGACAGACGGAACGAAAAAAAAAACTGAGAAACCAACCGCAATATCTGACATTTTCCCATAGTACCTATGTGAATGCCAGATGATAATCAATTTTCAATGCGGCGGCAGGGACGCAGTGTAGTTGAGCACTTCGCAGTTTTCAGATTCAGCCAACCCAGGACGAAATAAGAAAAAAGTTGGAACGACTCACGTTTTCACCAGACAGTGAGCAGCAGTGAGAACGTTCCTCTCGTTGATCACCGAGCCCCCACACAACGAAGCCGAAGACGTAAACCTCACGACGAGGCGAACCACGAAGGGCGCCTCTCTGTTCTGCACGAACTCTCCCCCCACGATGAGCGGATCCGTGAGATTCCGCTCGCCCGCCTCCTCGCGCGACTCGTCCGCGACAACGTAGATGGCAGTGGCGTCGCTCGATCCTCGCAGGTAGTCCCGGGCGGCAGAAGCGAGCCCTGCGACCCAGGCGTAAAACCGCTCCGCCGGATTCATCGGAGCGGCGATTTCGGATTCGCTCGAGGAGAAGCCGGTTTTGTATCCACAAGGTGTCGGCGAATCTGAAAAGAAAGTTCATGGTGCATTTCTATCCGCTAGCTGCGGAAGACGCGAGACTCTCTTGCGTCTCTTGACTGCATTCACGTAGAACGGCAGCGCATTCCACTTTCTCGGTTGGATGAAACCAGGCGTGAATGACTCGGACCGCCCATTGCGGCTCGGTCCGGTCCGCCGCCTACCTTATTTTAGCATCGCTTGCATCAGCGAAAGACGTCGACGATCGAGGGCATCGACGGTGAGGATCGGAACCCATCGAAACGCTTCCCACTTTTGCACGCACGACAGGTTTCAGCGAAAGATGACGAAATCACCTCTTGCTTCGCACTCGGCACGAAATGAACATAAAACATTTCGACCGACCGACACTCGACGAAGGAAAAAAAAAACTTACATGATGCGAACGGGGGCGTGGACGGGCATCTGCTGCGACCGGAAGAGAATCCAATAAAAGACGCGAAAATGAGAAAGGCCTTCGCACTCATGTCGTCGAGTCGGTTTCCTCTCTGCTCGTCGACTAACGGTGTCTCGACGGTGACTAACGGTTACTCGACGGTTACGTCTCGCTGCGGGTCGGGGCTGTCTCGACTATCAACGCCGCGAGTGGAAAGTGAACGGAAAATTCTCCGAGACTCATTGGCATTTTTTTTTTTTTAAGAGGAATCGGATCGGTCGTTTCATGCAACTGTCTCTGATGATGTTAATTGCATCAGGTCGCATTTTAATAAGGGAGAAACATGCAGTCGATAATTCGTCATCTTTCTGGCATGGATCTATATTGCCAAGGCGGTGACCGCTATTTTTTTTTTTCAAATCAGATTTCTGCTTTTACTTAGCATATTTTTGCTGAAATGAAATTTGAGCCATGAACTTTCCCGCTTCGGCAAAGTCTGCTGCAGGAACTACCCCTTTCGTTATTGTAATTGAAATTTCCATTTCAATAACAATAACGAAAAAGCTCAAAAATGCAAAAATAAGGATATTATTCCAATAGCGACCTTAATTCAGGTCAGAAAGAGTCAAATCGCTGTCGTTTTATCCGAAGGACGAAGAAGGGTTCTTTCGGGTTTAGGCTTACGGACGTGCGAGCCGGCGTACCGGATCTGCGAGGTGTGCGTGCGATAGACCATGGAAAAAAATCCGGTCAGGAATTCCCAGGTTTTCCATTGGAAATTTCATTTCGTCCCCTCTAATTTTCCAACGAGACCGTTGTCTCCCATTCACCAATAACCAAGATCGTTCTTCCTGTTTCAGAGACTGTGATTGACGTGTCGGTTGAGTCGACCGCGACAAAAATTATACTCTCTTCTCCTCTGGGAACCATAACTTTGAAACGGATAGACCTCTGATGTGTTGGCCGCTTGATCTGCCTTTTTTTTTAGATTCACGACTTCTTCGGAACTGCCATCGAGCAATCCACTCATTATTTGAGGTGACAAAACTGAAATGCAACGTGGATCGAGTACAATTAATTGAAGAAAATTAAAATGCATTATTATTAAATGAAATACGATGTGCATTCGCCTCTACGGATATAATGCGATCGATCCTCAAAGCATCGAATAGTGTCGACAAAACGGCGCTTGGACAATATGTGATGGGAAAGAGTCGACCGTCGAGTCGACTTTATCGACAAACGAATCGAGAAAATGAGATTCCACCCTTCAAAATCATCAGTGTGCACATCCTCATTCATGTATTTACTTGAATTAAATAAATATCGCTGGTTTTGCATCATTGCCAGAGCAGCAACAAGTAATAATACGGAATCAATCGTGAAACAAACCATCGTTGCATCAACGTCTCATGCTACTCGGGGTGTGCACCGAGCATTCCTGTCCTGAAAATGGCGGATTTGTGGAGGGATTAAAAGGGAGGGGCTCATCCTATAAAGATAATAAACGGCGGTGCCGGTGTTGCGAACCTAGAAAAATAAAATTTTGCCCGGGTTATTGCGCCAACAAATGCAAGAAAAATTCGATTAATTTGGCGACGAAGCAGGAGGAAATGGAATCCAGACACATGCGCAGAATCAAACTTTATGCACAAATCGGTTACGATCCCCGCCCAACAGTTTCGGATTGATGCACAAACGGCAAATAATTAAAACTCGGGACGGTCGCGAAATGAGAAAAAAAAATCATCTTAGTCCTTTCCGGCTCATTTTGTACCTTTCTAAAGACAACATGCTACAAACATGCTATTAACATCACCCGGCTTAGGACTGCTCTCTCCCGAGGCGAGAACAAGAACAAACTTACGAACCAACACTAACATCCCCACATTTAATACATACGCGTTCCGTCCCCGACATCATGCCTTCGTTTCACCCGCCATCTAGCGGAGAAGAAAGAAATCCGCCTCGCACACACGTCTCATCCTCGTCACGTTGGGAGTGTGCCTCCCTCGTTGCCCGTGCAGCCCCAACCTCGAACGGTCCCGCCTTCACTTCACGTTTGCGGCTATCCAGTCGCTGAAGTGGGAGACCCGGGTGTAAACGTTGCTCTTCGTGCAACTCGTGTATCCGTAGGACGTGATGCCGCTCTGGAAAGACCTCCAGTTGTAGGTTGTCACCACTGGACCCCCGCTGTCTCCCTGTACAGGATCCATTACATTTATTTTCCACCTTACTGGAATGGCATAGCACTTCGATGGCGAAATTCCATCGATTCACGAATGACATGCATGAAGCAAGCCATTCCACTTTTATTTTTTCGTTTAACTCGAGCGTCCCCATGCTTCACACGTTCATTCGTTTCGTCACACGTTTGAAAAATACACAGGTTTAAGTGAGGTAAGAGAGAGATCCAAGAACATCGTTTCCGTACGTTTATTTTGAATTCCAATCTGCTGACTCTTGCGTATGAATTCGAAAATTAGAACTAAGCATGAGTCCGCGTGAAATCGATTTAGGGAGAAAAAAATAATTTAATTATTGCCCCATTAGGTCTATTCCTTCGCATGTGTCCGTCACCAGCTTCAAAGAGGCGACAACGAAACTGAAAACCGCCCTTTCACGGTCCTCAATCCGTTCAAACGGCGAGATCCGTCATCTCGAAAATCCTGCTTCGAACTGGGGAAAAAAAAACTCACGAAGCAGACACCAGCCGGTCCATCAGTCGCCGAGATGCAGAGCTGACCGGACTTGGACTTCCCTGGACTGGAGCAAAACGCCATGCTCTTCACGTGAACTCTCAATTTCTTCAGGTTCGGACTCTGCTCGCCATCTGGGAAAGGCAATAAGGATTACTCTCCGTGGCAATTTTGTGCAGGCACGAAGAACTCGCGATAGAGACTCGGTGCGGACGTGGCCCCCCATCCGTATGCGTAATTCGTGCATCCGTCCAGATTTTTCTCGTCCGAAGACGGCAGGCAGATCGGCTGGACGTAATCGTCGAACGTGAAGTTTCTGGAGAGATGAACAATGGCGATGTCGTTGCCGCTGAACGGTTTCGCTGGAAAACGGAGAAAAGAGCGGGTTCACTCTCGACGGCGCCGTCGACGCGGAAGCGAACCGGAACGAAAACTTGCTCGGATCCCAGCCGCCATGATATGAAAACCCTGAAAACGTGCTAGTCTGCGCCGTCGGTCCCGTGACGATGCCCCCCGCGGTGCTGAAATAATTCGTCCCCGCATAGGCGCGTCCGCCGGTGGCTTTTCCTGACCTGCGCAGGAACGAGCGTCGGTCTTAAAAACAAGTCGGGCAAGCCCAGTCCAGTAGCGGGCCTCCTTTAAGTTAAGAAAACCCCTGGAAACCCTCATTTTATCCCCTGACTGCACAAAACAATGTCTCTTCCCCGTCTTCCACCATCAAAAACCTCATTTCTCATTCATATCCGGTAACCACAGATCAACAGCCCCCACAAACCGACGACGGAACCCCCTCGCCCCCCGCGCCATCGCATCCACCCGCCACGAAGGTCCGCAGGGAACTGACAGCCCTGGCTGCTGACACGGCGCCGCGCTCAAAGCCTGGGTCCCACGCGCATGCGCATTGTGATCTTCATCCTGAAGGGCTCATCTGTATTCATGGCTTCCTCTCCGTTATCAAATTTCAAATCCAACATTTGCAATAAATATGCCAATTTTGGTTAAAATTCACCACAAAACGAACTCAGCCGATGTCTTTGTTCATATCTACCCGCTTGCCCATTTTCGCATTCATCAGACCAATATTTTTTAGTCATCGTCGGACAGGCCAAGTGTGACGCACGGACACACGGACACACGCACACACGGACACACGGACGGACAGGACGGGACTATAAGTGATCTTTTTTCTTTCAGCAAAGGAGGCCCACTTAAAAAAGAATATTTCGATGGTTTCTCCTTCATTGCGGAGTCATCAAAAGTCTCTTATATAGCAAAAACTTCAATTTCTTATAAAGCATGATTTTTAGAAACGCACACTTATCGATCCAAGAGCGATTTGGCGCTGCCCATCCGAGAAGAATATTCGTGCTTTTTTTTTGGTACTTTCTAAAGAGAAAAATAACAGACTGATGAAAAATAAAAACGGGAATCAACGGCGGCATGCCTCAATCTGGCGACCGTTCTTGCCCTCGTTCCGTAGAGAGTTGCCCGATTCGCCTTGTTTCCCGGAAATCAGCAAATTTAGTTTCTTCATGCACCTGATTCTTCGGATGCCCCAGAGAAAAGGGTGGAAACGGTGCTGCAGAACTTGGCGGATAATGTCGAAATGGAAGAGGTCCACTTTCTGCTGCCACTAAGCTCTGTCGCGCCAGGAAATCCCGCCATTGAAATCCTCATACAAGGTCGGACTGGCGACCTAGGGGCCTCCCGGGAAATTCCTGACAATACCCCCGCCCCTCCGCCCCCCCCCCTTTCCCCCCTCATTATGCCGACCAAGGGACCCCCGCATCGAGGGCACTTTGGTCTGGGGATCCCCCGGGAAATTTCTTGGTGGGCCAGCCAGACCCTGTCCTATTTCCCTCGTGTCGGTGACTCGACCGATTTCTCTCGGGGCGGGAACCCGTCGACGATGTGGAAGGACAAGGAGGAAAGGAGGAAGGACAAGGAGGGAAGGAGGAAGGACCAGGAGGGAAGGAGGAAGGACCAGGAGGGAATGAGGAAGGACAAGGAAGAAAGGAGGAAGGACAAGGAGGGAAGGAGGAAGGACCAGGAGGGAAGGAGGAAGGACAAGGAGGGAAGGGGGAAGGACCAGGAGGGAAGGGGGAAGGACAAGGAGGAAAGGAGGAAGGACAAGGAGGGAAGGAGGACGGCCTTCGCAAAGCCATGGGGAAACCGGACCCTTTCCGAGCGGTCGCTCCCACGTCCTCCGCGCTCACCGGACCTCGCTTCCCGTGAATTCCCAGAAGGTCCTCACTGGGTCCTGAATGGCTTACAGCCGGAGTTCCAAACTCTTAATTATCGTAGGGGATCGCACTGGGAACTCATTTTTGCACTTACATACACGCGTAGTTTGCAAACTTAGCGCCCATTTCGCAAAAAAGAAGGAAAAGCCAAACTAGAGGTGTGCGCGGGAGTGATTTTCGACTCACGATCACAAGAGTAAAACCGTGTTGTTACTCATTTTCACGCAATCCCCTGAGTCAATATCATTTGAGATTCACGGATACGCTCGATCACTGCGACCGTGACTTGAACTCACGCAAAATCACTCGTGACGGCTCTACCCTTTCTCTCCCCTTTCAAAATGATAACATTTCCTTCGGTGATTGTACTTTAAAATAGTAAATAGTAAGAAACTGTGTAGAATCCGGATGACTCTTGATTTACGCGGTAGTTGCTTGCTCGCAAGTTCTCGTAGAGAAAAATCATGTCCAAACTTTCAGAGATAGATTTTAAAATTCCGCAGAGCACCCGGAAAATAAAAAATCCCTCACGTTTGGGATGGAACTAGCGAGAACACAGAGCACCTCATTTGCATAAGCATGCTCCGCCCAACAGGGAAAGCCTGCTCTCAGGCAGCGAATGATAGGGAGGAAAAAAACAAGTTTCATTCGGTTTCTCCAGGAAAACGCTTGCACGAGAAAAGGCGAAAGTCTCGGACTTTTCCCAAGGGTTCCAACTTTCAAATGGAAGAGACTCGCGAAAATGCCAAAACAGCATGTTTATGTTAATTTTACGTAAAATGAATGCAAAGTTTTCGTCCATTTTATATAATTTTTACGCGAACCATTGTCACGAAAATGTCAACATGTTTGCAGAAATGTCAAATGGCAATCGCAAGAAATTTACATTGTTTGCAAAAAATTGATGTCGTGTTAACGTGAACATGCTGCTTGGGTGGTCGTGAGTCCCGCGTGAATCACGCGTGAAGCGGGACTCACACTCACCTCTGAGCCGAACCGCTCCTTCCGTCATTCTTGCTTGCATCGCGGATGTTCACAAATGAATAATCAAAATCGGAAATAATACGTTGAAATCTGAAAGTAAGCAAACGGAAGGACGAGTAGCGATGCATCCACTAATTTTGCCCGTTTTTGTGCCAAAATAACTTCGGAATCCCTCATCACGTTATTCGATCGAGCAGAAATGTTGAGACTTTCGAAACGGCAGCAGAGAAGTCCCGAAGTACCGCGATCTCTGATCGGAGACGCAAACTCGAATTCGTATCGTGTTTCCTGCGGGAGTCTTGGAAAAACTTGGGCGCCGAGGGACCGGAGGACCGGAAGGATCGGATTAAAAATGGTAACGGAAGATTTGGGGGGTTTCACTCTCGAATCCTCTCGACGGCGAAGTCGTCGAAAGGCCACGGAAGACCCGTTCATCCTCTTTCCACTGTCATTCGAGTGAATGGAGGGCAGGGAGAGGTGAGATGCGGGAAGCCAGTCGACTACCCATCTTCGAACAAAAGAGGTGACTCACGTACTCACGAGGCAGTGAGCGGCGGTGAGAACGTTCCTCTCGTTGATGACCGAGCCACCGCACAACACGCCAGAAGTCGCGTAAGCGGCGAAGAGACGGACCACGAAGGGAGCCTCCCCGTCCCGCACGAACTCGCCTCCCACGATCAGCGAATCCGCGAGGTCTTCCGTCGATGCCTCCGGAATCGACCGGTTCGCGACCGCGTGGATGGCGGTCGCAGCGCTCGATCCCCACACGTGTTGCCAGGCGGCGTACAGGGCCCTTGCGACCCAATCATAGAGTCGCTCCGCCTGGGTCGGTCGACTCGTCGGGGAGATTTCCGATCCGCTCCAGGAGGACCCGTTTCCGTATCCGCACGACGTGGGCGTATCTGAAAGCGAAGTGACGATCGGTCGGCACGGAATACCTCGGACGATGAAGGACGAGGAAGGGAACGAATAGGCTTTGGTAGCGCCTATTACCTTTCCTCGACCCCCTTCCAGCAGCAAAATTCAACATCCTCGTATTCCTCTCCGAGAGCATCAATAGCAACGAAATTAGGCATGTTTCTTCCGCTCTCAAAACAGAATACCTGCACCAAATTTGAAGCTCCATCTCCGTTTTTTTTTTGGGGGGGTGGGGGAGGCTGTGGCCACGGATTCACCCTTATACCCTAATTTACCCCGTAAATCGAGAATTGAGTTTCTTTTGAAAGAAAAAAATTAGGCTTGACATGAAGGCAGTTCGTTCTTTAGGGCTTGGCCAAAAGTGAGTCCCGTAGAGAGGTTGAAGAAAGGGAAAGGAGGGGGGGGGGGGGGGGGGGGNTATTTTGAAAGAAAAAAGGTAGGCTTTGGGGTGACGTGAAGGCATTCCGTTGGTTAAGCCTAGGCCTAACGTTAGTGGGTCCCGTAGAGAAGGGTGGGGTGAGGAGGGGGGGGGGGGGGTTGAAGAAGGGGAAAGCCATTGAAAATTGTCTTTCACATCATTACACGTTCATATCGGAACGAAGAAACTTGGAACTTTTTCCGCGTGTTCTTCTTGCTCCTTCTCTTTCTAATCGTACGACCGTACGAGCACTCGATTCATCTTCGTGCTTGCTTCGATTACGGTACCACATCATAGTAGAAGAATAGAAATAAATGAAGAAATAGAAATGAAATAGACGGAACGACCTTGTACATGATGCGAAGGAAGGCGTGGTCGGGCAGCTGCGTCCCGAGTCGGTCTCCGAGGGGAATCCAAGGAGGGAAAGGCAGAGCAGGAGGCACGAGCTCATCCTATCGTGTCGAGTCACCGAGTTTTGTCCCGTCGAGTGGATTTCTCTCGTGCTGGGGGGAGGGGTGGGGGAGGGGGGGAGGGGGGTGGGGGGATGTCGCTCCCATGAATGTCGCGAGGGGGAATTCTGAGTCTTGGCGCGGATTTTCCGATTGTTAATCCCGCGGAGAGAAAATTTCCGCCTTCGCGAGCGCATGACGGGGGATCCTGGGCGATGCATCGTGATGTCTCAGATTTTCAAATGTTCAGAGAAGAAATAGTTCCATTGTAGATACGCGGCTCGAAGTTGGACGTTCCGCCGACAAAAGTTGGCGGTGAAATGATCCTGCCATGGAACCGTTCTCTGAGAGGGTTCAGCGTTTTTTAATAATTTTTTTTTTAATTATTAAGTTGGGCCCCATAATGACGGGGTGGGCATCAGAAAGCCCACGCTTGACCCTTGCATATTATATTATTATTATGATTATTATTATTATTATTAACTTAAGGACTATATTCTGAAATTGGGGCTGCACCCCTGCAATTTTCTTCTAGGTGCCGAGACCAGGTTCAAATGGGAAAAAAAATCGGTGCCCCTGCGATCTTGAAGGGTAACCGATGAAAAATCTGAGGGAACTAATACGTCGCAGAGGAAAATCATTCACCTTCTCCAACCTGGATAATGAACGAGGGAGTCTTGATTAGCGTCTGATTTGTTTGCTGGACTTGCTTGGGGTTGGGCTATACGATTTTAAGGGGATCGATATCGCCGATCAAATGTATCGATACCGATATATCGTCAATCTCTCCGATCGGAAAAAAAGGAAAAATCCTTGGGGTGCAGATCGGAATAGCATATTCGCGGAAAACGAGTGTTTTTCTCTTGTGACTAGGCCATGACCTCGATAGCGGCTCGTCTATTGGTTCCATTAATTTTGGCAGAAAAAGGCTGGGGATGAAGGATCTCCTTCGGGAAATGAATTCCATGAGCCATCATTCCATGAGCCATCATTCCATCCCCCCGCGATGAGATCCTCATATTCGCCGCTAGGAGAATGCCGGGTGGCTCTGGCCTCCTCCGTCGATGACTTGGGGGGTGACACCGCGGCGAAACCCTCTCCCAATCGAGTTTTCCTTCGCCTTCTTAGTGAGATTAAGAAAGGCGAAAAGGGGGAGGGGCCGCACGTGGCGACGAGGGCGTAACTTTTCTGTCGATCGAATTTCGCTTCCACGGTCTGCCTTGTACGCCCAAGGAGTAATCAGGAAGGCAACGTGAAAGAGGAAATTGGAGAAGGTCCACGGACAGCCAGGGAAAGGTGGAAGCTCGGAATTTAAATTGGTTTGCTTTCGATTTCATTCGGTTCCTTCTTCGTGTCCGATAGATGAAAAACTGAGCTGCTCTTGGCGATATTTAAAGATGATGGTCGAATGCAAGGCCTCCATGAGTTTAGTTAATTCTTTTTCCTCGCGAGAATTTTGAGAAGCGAAGACTTAAGAAGAGACGCTGCTTAAAACTTAATCTTGCCTGTAGAGCAGGCTTTCCTTCGTGAGATGCTTCCAAATTTCCTTTCCTCTCCGAGACGTGGTTCAAATTCAATCTGCTCGAAAGACGAGTCCTTACGGTGAGATGTGGAGTCGAGAGATGTTGAAAGACGTCGAGAGAGACGTCGAAAGGGGTCCTCGTCTTCCCCCGGCTCGGAAGCGACTGCGTGGGGGGCTCCGTGGGTCGTCGGTCTGGTTCCCGCTTTTCGTCCGAGGGCGGGAATCGAGGGGGGGGGGGGGAGGGGGGAAGCGAACATCCGCTGGGCTGGCCTGGCAGTCGCGGTCAAGCGCTCGGGGAGTGAAGGTGTGTGTTGGTTGGTGCCGTTCGGGTTGCACGGGGGAAGGGTGAGTTCCGATTGGGTGGTCTCTAGTGGTTGCACTTTGATGCAGGGTTGCCATGGGAGGCGATTTCTTCTCCTTTTTTCCGACGGAATTTTATATCTCTGGTATGCCCAGCGCGACGGAATTTTCCTGCCATTTGAATCGCGTTGTTGTTGAACTCGAGAAAGGAAAAAACCTTCGTTACCAAGTATTTTCCAGAAAAAACTCTGGAGAATCCGGTGAAAAATACCATAACAATTATTTCGTCAAGAATAATTTTTTAATTGGTCGAAAATGATAAAACTTCTGGATCGTTTGTTTGTCGACCTGATTCGTGTCGACTGTGATGCGGCGCCAACAGCTCCGTATTTAGCATGGCGACAAAAGCCAAGGTCAGAATGAACTGTTTTCTCGACGCAATAACCGCAGCTGTCGACAGGACAGACCGCGCGGCACGGAAACGAAACACAATGACGACATTATCCATTGTAGACGTCGACACAGACGTCATTGGCGAATGCGAGCGCTTATACAACGGAAACAAAGCACGGCGCCGGTGTGACGTAATGTGACGAAATCGGGGGATTCCTCGAACTCTGAATAATTTTTGACCCAGAAAACTGGGCTTACTCGTCAACAACCACAAATATGGGAGCTAATCTCATTCCCGCGAGGAGGCCAGAGACGAGAGACTTCCTCCGACCCATAGAGAAAGCAAAGGGGTTGGCAGTACCAGGCAAACTTTGCATTTCGCTTCCGTTCCCTGCGACGCGGACCAGATCTGCCTCGGCACGTCCACGGGGAGTAGAGGACTGCTCGGGCGTCGAAATGCGCATTGTCGATGTCGATTTAGGAGCCAAATATGGAAAAGCCGTGGCACGTTTTTCAATTATTTCCTACGCACTAAGTGCGCTTAACGCGAAGCTTCTGTGATGCTTTTCCCTAACTTCCAAAGGTAGAACCCATATTATTCTATTTGTACCGAGCGGGATTCTACTTTCCCCTTGCGTTCACCGGAAGACGCGATTTCCTCTCATTTCATCCGACTTCGATTCACTGCAAAGTGTCAGTGTGGAGCGAGTTCTCAGCCGGTATATATATTTTTTGCAGCTTGCCACTCCAGGAACAGTTCGAGGTCTGTCAATTGTTTTGTGGTTTTACGTTCGCAGTACCCTTAACATTTTTTTTTAGTTCCTTTCAATTTTCAGTACCAACCTGGGGAATGTCGCGGATAATCACCCAAGCAAAAATTTACTGTGTGAAAATGAAACGAACTTATAGGTACATTTCCGAATCGGTTTTGAAGATTCGCAGTTCAGCATCGTCACTTCTGACATTTCCTAGCGGCGTAGCGAGGGGGGGGAGGGGTCTTCTGTCCCTCAAGCCTTCTGCCTTCTGTCCTTCTGTCCTTGAACAAAAGTTCAAGCCCCCCCAACTCCAGTCTAAATGCATACGCCCCCCTCCCCCCCACCCCCACCCCCACCCACTGGGCGAGGAGAAGTAAGCACCCCCCCACTGACTGACTCGGATCTCCATCTTCCGTGCTTTGTTTATTATTATTAAGAATTGATTGTCTCTGAACATAGAAAACATCGCCGTTATTGCTCGTCGTCTGAGTGCCTCTCAAAGGTCACACTGTTGCAGGAAATTTTTCTGGAGATTTAGTTTCAAGTTAAAATCCAGTCCTTTTTCTTTTCTCTCTATTCTACAGAAACGTGAAAGCTAAAACTGCTTGCATGTGGCTTTCCCCGTGCTAAGAATATCTCTTCATCGCGAAAATATGAGCTGGGGTCTCCCCACGTATCTAGAAATAATAACGGCCATAGTTTATCTATCAGGTTGTGAAAGGTAGTTTTGTGTTCTGGGATATTCAAAGGATCTGGCAACCCTGATCGTCTAATGTCGCCGCCCAGGGACATAGCTAGGAAGAGACACGGAGACAACTCGAAGGAGGTTCGTGGGACTATTCAGGATTGAGACCGAACTGACTTCGCCAAAACTAGTCTAGGTAACGATGTCACACCAAACAGGAATCACAGGTAAGCTCGTCCGAATTCTTTGTGGAGAACGTTTAGACTAGATTTTTTAAAAATAGCTATCTCGAAGCGGCATGCTATTATGCTGACTCTTCCAAGAGTTAGAGCCTGTCTTTGGCCATTACTTACATTTGGTATTTGCTTCAGTGCAAGAGGCCTTACGGTAATGGGAGTGACGTAAATATGTATTTTTTTACTCCCTTGAAAGCTAACCAACAGTTGAGGGACTTCTTTGGAAAATGCAGGAGAGGCGACGTCAGATCTATGAAGATCTCCATCAAAAATGGTTAGTTTCCTCTATAAATCAGAAGCATTTTCCCCCATTGTATGATTCGTGGACAACTAGGCCAGGCTTGTGCAGGCATGATTCATCAGACCCCTCTTTATCTCAGCATGAGTCATCATCTCCAAAAGAGAGGATATGCATTTCTTGAATCATGCCTTCAGTAGGCCTAGGTATGAGAAATATAATTAACAATTCAGTTTCGTTTAACTGTTTGATGTAGGTTGTAATCTAACTTAGTGAATGATTTAATTTGAAGGTTGGAGAAGGTGGAAGATAGTTTTATTATGAAAATTGAGAGAGCAACCATGTCTCATTCTCACACTACAGTCTTACATCTTTTTCAAATCCTCGTTGGTCTGGTGAGAATAGGAAATTAAAAAATCTTTAAAAGAAATACATCTTTATCACTGTAGTTCAAAGGAAGTTGGTAGAGGCTGGTATTGTCTGCTTTGAAACTAGGGTTCTTTCATCCATATGCACTTTTATTGCCTTTTCTCATATGGAGCATGGTAAGAGGCAAGATTCCATACATTGTAGCACCTCATATTAGACCAAACATATTTCTTATTAGGTTAAACTGAGTGACTAAGTCAGGCAAAAGTCAAGACATCAGTTTATATTTAAGGTGGATTTCTTAGTATTGTTTTGGTTTAGTTCCACTCCAAATCTTTGCTTTTTTGTATTCTAATCAGCATTATTTTTCATTTTTTGAGCACTTTTGATGATGCCTCAGTTAGGACCATTCATCATTGGATTTTTCACAATGCATTTTTGATGCAGAGGAGCTGTGTCTTGATGGATCTAAGAATACCGCTGGAAACTGGGAAGATGACTATGACCGCTGCATTCTCCCATTTGTGAAGGACAAGCAACCATGCTATATTCTCTACAGGTCAGTTTTCATGAAGTAGCTATTGAAGAACCTATGGAAAGGGAATCTTAAATAAGGTATATTTCAACTTAGGTGTTTTAAATATTTTTTCAGAAATTTGTTAGCCTAACTTATTGCAGTATCTGTGAACTGTTAATGTACCATAATCATATGATGCATCCTGTTGGACTTAGCGATGGTATTTTAGTTCATTCAGCTTAGATATACGGTCTGTGCTTCCCAATTTCTCTTTTGAGCACACTGGACCAACAAAATTAATTTGCTCAAATCAGCATAAATGTTCCAGTTCCTCCATTAATCTCTTCCTTGATGACTACAGGTTAGACAGGTCAGGGAACTCAGGATATGAATGGCTGCTGGTGAGCTGGTCCCCAGATGATTCCCCCATTCGGGAGAAGATGCTCTATGCCTCCACCAAGGCCACCCTCAAGAAGAGCTTTGGCAGTGGGCAGATCAAGGAGGAGCTCTTTGGATCAACAAAAGTATGTTCTCTCATCTCTATGACTAGAAGACAACAAGCAACTATGAAAGCAAAGTCAAAAATGCACAATATACTTCACCCGATCTGTTTGAGCTTTTCCTTCAATCTGCCATGAACATATTTATTTTATCTTTCATTTATGCCATTAAAGGTTTCCATACTCTTGCTAGATTTAATTATTTACTTATATACATTTTTTTTAGCCTGCATGTCTGATATAACCTAAGACGTATGCCAGTTGGAGAAGTTCTGAGTATCCTGTTCTCATACATGATGTCCACAGACATGAATATTACTTCTATGCTTTTTTCCTGGCTGTTGCAGGATGATGTGTCTTTGCAAGGTTACTGGCAACATAAGCAGAATGAACAGGCCCCAGCCCCACTGAGTGCATCAGAGCAGGAACTAGCTGACCTGAAGAAGACAGAAGGCCACTCAGACATTGGGGTGGATACAAAACATCAGAGTTTGACTGGGGTCTCCCTCCCCATGTCCCCCAATGCCCGCCAACGCCTTCGTGCCTTCCGAGACTGCTCCTTGGACTATGTTCAGCTCAGCATAGGTCAGGCAACAGTTTTTGCTTTGGGTGAAATGAAAAACAAAACTCTGCATGAGATAAGGGATTCCCCACTTCCAGTCTAGCTCTACCACTGTCAATGCACAATGATGTAAAGTTCAGTTAGTATGCTCTCTAATGCTTTTGGTGTTGATAGCTTGCCATCATTACATAAAAATAAGATTAAGTTGTTTTTCTTGTAGAAGAAAGTATTGGCTGGTAAAGGTAACTTATTTGATTTATCTTTTACTGACTGATAATATTTATTAGTTCCTGTGGTATCTGCTGGTGCCTCGTATACTTTCTTGCAATGAATACTGATGGTTGTGGTTGCCTTCCTAATTTTTCTACTTTTCTTCTTTACATCCATATTTACTATATATTTTTCCTAGATCTCCAAGAGGAGATGGTGAATGCAGAGAATGTGAGGAATGCATCAACTGTTTCAGCAATGGTCCAGGAAGTCCCACAGGACCATGCCCGATTTCATCTCTTTCGATTCAGGCACACTTATGAGGGAGACTACTTAGAAAGTCCTGGTAAGAAGCATTTTGCATAGAGGAGGAGGAGGAGGAGGTGGACCTGCATTACACTGTTTGTCATGTGATTGTAACATTATCTGGGCCAGTGTGTCAGCATGTTAGACCTTTTTGTGCATCTTAGGTATTACTATAATTGGTATTTGCTCTTTGGTTATTGATATTTGACTTGACTCCTCACATTGGGAAATTATTTTCCTCTAAAGGACATAGGTATCTTGGATGCCTGTCTATATGAAGAGCAGGCCCACAAGATTTTGTCACTTCTTAGTCTCTTCTATATTGAGAAGCAAAAAGTATTGAGCCTCTTATCAACTGAATTGGCAATTTATGGCAACCCCACCAGTAATCAGCTGATTGTTGACCAACAAATCTCCCTAATGTCCAATGAGTAATAGCTGTGAGTATTTTTGCAGATGTCCAATCAGCTCCTTTTGCATGGAGTGTGGAACATGACATTGTGTAGTGTACAGTATTTCCTTGGAAAATAATTATTTTCTCCTTGTGGATATTCTACATTGAAATACTGAACAGAAGTTGAGGTGTCCTTTTTGGCATAACACTCTTTTTTTTGTTGATAACTATTATATCAGATTTCACAGGATGTTAGTATGAAAGCTAATTTTCAACCCAGTGTGCCATGGCTTTGCATTTTTTTCTGCCAGTGTTTACAGTGGTTTATTGCTTATTTTGCTGCTGGATTGTCAATCTGTGAAACTGATCCCTACTTCCATTAAGTGGTTGGTTCTTGTTCTTTCCTTAGTGTTTATCTACTCCATGCCTGGATACACCTGTAGCATTCGGGAGCGCATGCTTTACTCAAGCTGCAAGGCTCGTGTGTTGGAGTCAATAGAAAAAGAGTTTGGGATCCCTGTCATCAAAAAGGTCTGTTTGTGTGTACCTTTAGTGAAACACCTTTTTAGCACCTTTGTGAAGGCCAAAGGAAACATTTCTAAGACTGGATATTATGCAAAAACCTTCCTTGATACTCAGCCACTATTTTGATTTGGTCCCTGTAGCTCCATGTAATAATAGTCTGTCTTTTTACAGCAATAATTGAGTTTTTTTTTTCTTGGAAAATCATTACATGATGTTCCTGATAAACTGGACCAAACTGCTCTCTGGAAAAGAAGGCATTTGTTGCTTTCTTTTTTCTTTTTGGCTTTTTTTTGTTTTTTGTTACATTAAATAACCCTGAAGTATCAGAGGAGTCATTTGTCGGATCAAAATAGATCTCTGCAGATTTCTTGCATTGTATTTAGAAGGACCTACCGAAAGAGTGACTCTTTGTATTGGATGCCCCTTAAAACAGATCAAGTTGCAAATGCTTTACAACTGCTACCTTTTTTTCAATTTAATTTTTCAACTCACAACTGCAGGAGTTCTTTGTTCTCTAATTGGGAGGATTGGAGATTTTCATCCATGTTCGGTTAAATCTGTGCAAGCAATCCCTCACTTTTTAAGACTTTTCCGAAGAGGAAAGCTCTTTGCTGTGCTCTATGCTAAGTAAACAGATTCTTTCTAAGAAGAGTCTAAATATTTAGGAGAGGAGGAATGGAGGAATATGATAACAAATGGGATTTATATTCTCAAAACTGAAATGGAAAGCCCAAGCAGGAATAAGGCTGATGTGGAGTGAAAGGAGTCCAATATGGTTGAGATGTGGAAGGTGAATGTGGACTAGATGGGGGTTCATGTGTGTGAATATGCATTAGGGGTGGGGTGAGTATGGTGTCTGGAAGGGTAGACAAATGCTCAAGCACAGCAATTGATAAGAGGAGGGAGTGCTAGTTCCTTTTCTTCTCTTTCTTGTGTGCCTGCTTCATGGTGGGGAATAAAAGGGGAGAATTAATCTAGGTGCGATTTCCTCTACAATTTCTTGATAAAAGAAGGGGTGAGAGAGGTGAACAGAAATGAGAAGAAAACATCCCTTTTCTCTAAATACGCCTGCTGTAATAATAAAAAAAGGGCTCTGAGAACCAGACAATCTATCTAGATGAATTAGAATTCTGGACTAACTGCACTCAGATTTACAGGATTAACTTCTCAGAAACAGTCTTTGGTGTTTTTTCCAGGACCACGGATATTTTCCAGAAAAATAATCTAAAATAATAATAATAAATCTGAATTACTTCTTGCATGGAAGTGAAACAGATTGGCATTAAATGTGGAATAATTCCACACTTAAGAATATTTTCAGTTTCATCCAAGGAGAATTACTTAGCTTGTTAGTGACATAGGCAGCAAATCTTTCTTCTTTCCAACTTTAGGTATGGTATGGACCTAGATGGTCAGTAAATTTTTGATTTCATGACTTTTACTTTAGCTTGAGGTGAGTGAAGTGGGTGAGCTGACAGAAGAGTTCCTGTTTGAAGAGATTCACCCATGTCGGAACCTGCATCGGCCTGCATTTGCCAAGCCGAGAGGCCCACCGAATCGAGGTCCGAGGAGAATCATCCGCTCTCAGCATCAAGTTTAAGCACATTTGTGATCCAGGATTTTAAAATATGCAGCTCTGCCTCACTGGTCACTATCAGCCAAAAAGCCAAAGAAAGAAAGAAAGAAACATTTTATCTCTTATGTAATAATCTCCATGTCCATAGGGGGTGGAGGTGATCTCTGTGCAGAATTAATATTCAGAGTGAGAAAAAGTGAAAGAGGCATCCATCTCACTGTTTTACTTTTTGTTTCCTCTATGTCATGTAAAACATCTGTTGTATTAGCAGTGGGAATATTAAACCGAGCACCCCAGTGAATTTTATTCACCCTTCCCTTCTATGGGTCACCATGTTCTTCCTTTGAGGGACAATATCAGAGAAATGGTGCTGGTACATTTTCCTGAAATTCAAACTCCAATTTTTCTTGGCAAATCGGAGAAAAATTACACCTCCCATGTTTCCTTTAAAATTTTAATCCTCTCTGTGAAGTTGGAAACTGTGATCTACTGTATGTCATGTTGTGAGTGCTACTTGTGTAACTGTACAGGGCCTACCTGTAGGACTGGTCTGCCACTGAGCCTGCATCTTCCATATTTGTGATCCCCCTTGTTTGGATTGGGGGAGGAGGCAGTAGTCTAGGTCTCCCTCAAACCCCATTCCTCTGGGAAAGCTTGAAAGGGAAGTAGGGTCATGCTGGTATTTTTTAATTTAGAAGTTGAAGCAGGAATCAGTTACTATGAATAAGTAGTTAGCCACATTTATGGCTCGGGCTCATACGACTGGTCTCGGCTCAAAGGGGGTAGCTGGAAGCAGAAGGTGTTGTCGATTAAGAACTGCCATTGTGCACAGCAATGGTGCATTCTGTCTACCTATTTTTGGTATTGCTTAGGAAGACTGTGTCATCCAAGTTACCTGTTGAAAGTCCTTTAATGAAGAAGTAACCTGTTCGATGCAGTGTTTGTATCCTCTGGTGCTTCAGGGAGAGGATGCTTTGAATCTGCAGCTGTTTTTCTGAACAAGATGCAACTTTTTGCTACTTCATCTAGGACCATGCTACAGGCTCTGTTCATTTTGGAGAGAGGAACTGATATCAAACCAGGATGACGACTGTTATGATTTCAGTGCAAATGCTCATAATGGAGTCATAAGCCCTTCCTGATTAATATGAAGCCTGCAGCCAAAGGTCAAGTGCTTCAGCAAGAACAGGTACAGTGGGGAAGAGAATTTTGAGTTGGGTTTGGAGCCTTGCTTAATCCATGGTGTATAATGCCCTGTGTATTAATCTTGTGCAGTAAGTGGCTGGATGCCAGCACAGGCAGATAGGGCACAAAAATAAGATAACAAAAGAACAACCTCTCCAGGATGACTTTCAATATTTTACAGTCCTTCACCTTTTTTCTCCCCCTCAATATTCTCCAGATTCTGTGGTTCTATCTCACACATCATATATGCACCTACAGATTTTGATTCTGGCTCTGTACTACTCAAGCGACCAATGCATTGCGATACCTGCTATGCCTTTGATGTATCATAACAACCAAAGTTTTCACCTGTGAAAAGCTCCTTTTAAAGTTCAGAATCATTTGTATTTCTATCACTCCTTCAGCCTCTGAATCCCCCTCATCTCGCTGACAGAGAACCATGGGTTCCAGAAGAGCCATTATTCCTCAGCTTCTCTCTTGCAAGATTAAGTCCTGTTCCACATCACAGTGATTTTGTACTCATTTCGATGGCGTTTCGATTTTCTCTCCATTAGTTTTTGCCATTTGTACTACAAAAGCCAAGCTCAAGGCTCAAGAGACACTAGTAGAATATTTAGTCACAATGTGACAAGTGATTTTTTCCATCTGAAGTGTGGTAGGGGGTACCTGCGTTCATGCAGCATCTTCCCCTGAAATGAAACTTGTGGTCATTAACAGAACAGGATTTCATGGTTGTAGAGATCCTGATAACTGCTCAGAGAGATTTTTTTTACAAAAAAAAATCAAGTCATATAGCATTTGATCATGTATGTTTGCTGTTGTCTTTGCACGGTCATTTCTTTGTTGTCTATTCATTTAATATCTCATTTTTAGTTCTTGTAATTTTTTTCTGAGATTCTTCAGTGTCCATTGCAGTTTTGTGGTGTGTTTCTCCCATTTCAGAGAATATTTTAAAATTGACATGGCACTTTTCAATGAAGATGTACATCCAATCACCAGATATTACAATAATTTCTGTGGTCACGTTGAATTTTATTATTCATATCCTTCATGCGAGAACACTGTCCCCTTTCACGATGTAATTCTTTTGAATACATCCATTGGAACGAGGAGAGCGTGAGCACAGAATGGAGCGTTTATTGTGGCAAGAAGACAGGAAGAGAGACAAAAGAGAAAAATCTGGTCCGTCCCGCGCCCCAGATGCAGGTCTGAACTTGAATCATGCTTATGTGAGACCGCTTTAAAACAGCAAGCAGTTCCATTAGTCTAAGTAGAACCGCTGACGCAAACAACGTGCTCCGACATTTTGTCCATTGAGTGGACGAGCTCCAAAGCACCGACATCCTGTTTCCACTCTCGCTGACAGAGGAAATGGGATGTCAGTATCATGAGCCACTTCTTTTCTGACTCCCTTTTACTTCGGGGACACAAGGAAAATGTGAGACCTTACGGCCTTGATAAAGTTGAGAAATCCTGCATCGCTAATATTGAATCTTGAATGACAAATGTCCATTAGAAGGTTGATTGCATCTGGTATTTAGCTCTTTGCACTTTCACTTTTTCTGCGCCTTCTGCTCAGCTAGTGCGTTGGCGTAGACCGGCGGTATTCGAAGTGCGGGCCGCGGGCCGCTTGCGGCCCACTGAGATTAACTAATAGTTGACTTTTTTTTATCATTTAACCGTTTTATCGACATTCACGAATAATCGCGAACACATTTTGTAATTTCACTCTTGAAATTCTTCGCTGAAAAGTAGCAAGTTTAGTCATTGTTTAGATAGATATTTGTAATACATGCTTGCATTTAAATGCTTTTATATTTAGGTGTGCACCCGCTGAACTTGCCTAAAATTTGGGGTACCCATTTACTGCAGAGAAAAATGTATTTCCTCGCAAATAAATGAAGTTAAGAAGAAATAGTTTTCGATTGCCGCTCATTTTTTTTTTTAAAGAGGACTTCCTGGTTTAGAATAGCTTGACCAAGAGGTCGATGTCCAGATGTAGGATTAATACTGTAGAATTGTTGGATTCTTTCCAATGCAGCCCACTTTTTCAGGTCGACTAACGCTATTGTGCGGCCCCCTCAAGGAATAGGTGAGGCCCTCGCCTCAAAAAGTCTGGGGACCGCTGCCGCAGACCACCGTGGAAGTGACGCAACCAAGTGCGACGGAATGCATCTAGACGAGTGCGACGAAACTCATCCAAGGACAGAGTAGCAGCAAAGCCGGATGAATTGCGGGACCATCGGAGTCTAAGACGTCTGAGACCCCGATCAACCGGTGAAAGCGCAATTTCCCGGCATTCGTGGAATGCCTGACCTTTCCTTGCCGTCAGCCTTCCTTTGGTTTAGTGGATCGCCCACTTACGGCAAGACTGGTCATCTTTTGGCAGTAATTGATTTGGATGTCGTCGAATCGTTAGTAATTTATTCGTCATCGGCGTGTCGAGTTGGACCGGTCTGACTCGAATCGCGTCCAGGAACTGAACGGAATGCATCCGGTATGACTACATGATTACCTGGAACGGAAATCGGTCTGATCCGGGAAATCGTTTGTTTCTCCTTTCTCTACCTTGTGCCTCGCAAAAAGTCGTGGTCTTGGATTCAACGGGTGTCTCCGTGAGCGAGGATGCCACTTGGATGGCGGGCGATTCAGAAAGATTCTATCCAACCAGCGTGGAAGGCATCTTAGGGGATCTCCCGCCATTCGGGTATGGATGCCATCCTCCCGCCTTTCGGGTATGGATGCCATCCTCCCGCCATTCGGGTATGGATGTCATCCGGGGACCTGACGCTAGGATACTTCCGCGTCGTAGTCAGTGGATGGTTGGAACGGCGGGGCTCCCGTCCGGTCTCTTCTAGGCTGGGTCTCTGTCTCTCCCATCACTGCCTGACGTGGCCGGAAGCGTGTCAACATCAACGCATACGAATGCATGGAAGATTCTGGGGCTACTGCGATCGTCTGCTCGGAACTGTCGCTTCCGTGACTGCTCACTTCTGCAAAGTTGCATAGGCATGGACGAGCTCACGCCATCCAAGCCAAAGGCCGTTAATATGCAAACAACACTTCTAAAGTTGTCGATATTTTCAGTTTTCGGTCGAAAAGGGCGGCGCTTCATGCACCACGCGAACGCGTTGCAACAACCTCATAATACGTCTTGCAAAGTCCCCCCCCCCCTCATCACACACGCCCCCGCATGACCTCCACCGACTTCCTCGAGGTCTTCCCGCCACAGACTCGGGGCGGGAACGCGCGATCGTTTGGGCATCCCCAAATCGGTACGATTCGCGCCATACGAAGCAACCGAGTGGAGAAACTGAAACGGTTTCGGGGGATGCTGGTTCGCTCTGCCTTTAACGGATCCCGACCGCTCAGCTACAGCTGCTCGAGGAAATGTTATAAGATACACACAGAACTAGGAAAACAAATTTTTGCTTGATTTTGATGGGGGGAGGGGGAGGGGGTTCTCAAATACTCATCCAGTGCAGGAAGTACTGGAAGGTACTCGATATCCAGGACGCACAGACGAGCAAATTCGAGCATCTGTTTCCTCCTAAGATGACAACGGCGAACTCTCATAAGAGAGACTCGACGCTTCTCTGAGATCTCGAGTGCCGAAAAGGACTTAGAATCTGGTGCAGACCAAAACCAGAGGAAAAACCGCTGGACGTATTTAATGACGTCAGTCAGCACTGAACCTGCCCGCTCGGGGCACGAGTGCCTTTGGGTCTCGGTCGCTGGGTCGTTTTCCACGTGGCGGGGGGGGGGGGGGGGGGGGGGGGGGGGGGGAAAGGTCGGACCGACAATTGAGTGGGACGACCTATTACGTCCTCAACTGTCCCGCTGTCTTGTAGTTCCATTCGTCTCTGGTGAGCGTGAGCCATCTAGTTTAGTCCCCCGATAAAACTAGTTCGTAGCAATGAAGCGAGATGCAGCTAGAATCGCTCATATACGTAATCAAGTTCAAGGCAATTATAATATGTCCCCAATGCTTCTCCCGGTCCGAACGGGGAAAGTCGGCGATCCGAAAAGTGCACGGAATCCCGTCCGTCTCCGTCTCCTTCGTTGCCGCCGAGAATGCGCTGGATTCCCGCGGCCTCCACGAAAGAAGTCCAGATAGAAAGGCACGAAAGAAAGCCGGAATGTTTTTCTTGGACTCCTTCGCGTCGGGGGAGTGGTGGAGGGCGGAAGTGGATCTCGGGACGACCCAGAACTCGTTTCGTCGGCACCGAAACGCGCGAAACACGGGGCGCGACCTCCATTCTTCCTTTCCTTCCTCGGCGCGATGACGTCATCTTCGGGTTTCGTCGGGAGGTTTCGTGCCGAGACCGGGGGGGTCTCGTTCCTCCGACTGTTCCGCGTCGCGCATCCCGCGTGGAGGCACCTGCGAGATTGAAGCGTGGCAGGGATTTTCGCTTATCTGGCATTCTGCCGCATTCATAACAAGGAGGTGGATGAACGGATTTTCCTCTGCGACTCCCATGTGGTCTAGTGGCTAGGATACCTGGCTTTCACCCAGGAGGCCCGGGTTCGATTCCCGGCATGGGAAGACGTTTTTTTTCCTCAGTGCAGTAACACCGACGCACCCCGGCCCGAGCCGCGTTGACGAGTTTTCGACGCTTCCACGAATTCCAGCGAAATTTTCTCGGTTCTCCGCCATCGTCGACGCGACGCACCGCCTCGCCGCGATCGCGATCGCGAATATCGTCGCA
Organism: Darwinula stevensoni; assembly: GCA_905338385.1. Classification (NCBI taxonomy): domain Eukaryota; kingdom Metazoa; phylum Arthropoda; class Ostracoda; order Podocopida; family Darwinulidae; genus Darwinula; species Darwinula stevensoni. The sequence continues at coordinate 76,137 of CAJPEV010001065.1, forward strand.
GCGCTTCGCCGCGACGAGAATGGAGCGACGAATCGGTCATCCGTCGGGATGTGACTTTCCTCTTCTTCCCCCTCGGCCGAACCAGTTCGGAACCAGTCGTCGAACGACGTGGAAGGCGTTTTCCGACTCTCTCCGACCCAGATATGCCGACATGCTCCGAAATGGGAAAAATCTGTCCTTGAAATCCTCGTTCGCGCTCCGAACATTTCGGGAAGTAAGTCGAATGGGAATTCCTTACAATTTCTTCTTCGTTGCTGCAGAGATTCGTTCCTTTCGAGTTCGTTTTCGTCGAAGGGATTTACTGGTTCTCGACGATTTTCCTTCCCTTCCCCGCACGGGAGGGGGAGGGGGGGGGGGGGAATCCCGTTGTGGAAGTCCTGGGAAAAAGTGCGACATCTCTCGAGTGAAAGGACGAAAGCGACTGGCTGTATTCCTGCTCTCTATACGGATGAGAGACGGATGAAAGACGGATGAAAGACGGATGAGAGACAAGAGAAATCCCTTCATGGAGGAGAAGTGAGTCAGGCGCCGCTTTTGGAATTTTCGAAAGCGCTGGACCGTTTAGTGCGAAGCTTGTTGGACTCGTAGAATTCGAGGAAGGGGAAAAGCGCGTGATATTTCAGGTTCGTACGTCAACGAAAGTCGTGAGGGTGGGAAGTAAATTAGGAAAAAAAAAGGAGGAATGCTTGCCATCTTGCCATCCGACAAATAAAATGCGGGAAATGGAACGTGCGGGAAATCGTTCCCGATGGACCGTTCCCTGCAACTTACGCGTGGGTAAGAAATTGAGAAAAATTATTTTTGGCGGCGAAAAAGAAGAGCTTGGAAGAAGATTGACGGAAACACGGACGCTCATGTCAAAAACCCGTTCGTGTCATAATGAGAAACAGGTCATGGAAAGACTTTCACATCCACGCCTTCCGAAGACGAGAAGGACCGCTTAGTATAAAACATCCTCTCCCAGTACGCGATTCGTTCTGGTCCCCGTGCCTCATCTCCGTGCCACATCTCCGTGCCTCTTCTAGTCTCCTCAGCCATTCGCATGGTGAGTCGCACGCGCGTTTTCTCGTCCGGATTAATGCGAAAGACGATTAGGAGTCTGCGACTCGTAATTTCACGCGAATGCAAAAGGGAAAAGGTAAGCGTCTACAGCAGTCAGACCACCGAAGAGAAGGAGCGGAAGAACTAACGTGGGTTATAAGTTCCATGCTACTCTCTCTTGCGCAAGCTTTCTTTTTTCCTCAAAAACCAGCGAGACACCGACCAATTAACGAAATGAAAGCTAGAATTATGGAAACCCTCTACTTTCTCACGCGAAAAAACAAACATGAATATACTAATGCCTGTCGAATGCGTGATGATGAGGAGCGACTAAAAAGCTCTCCAAAAAAGTTGATGAGGAACCAGATGAAAACTGTTGGTTGCCTTCTGTCCCGGAAGGTCAAAGAGAAGGCAGCAGGCGTCGTCCGAGAACGAGGGGACGAAACAGGCAACCTCCTGCAATCTTCGTTGGAGACGAGGAAGGATCGCGCCCAGGAGAGATTTATGGAGGTCAAGGAGACCTTGGAGGTCTTCAAGGAGACTTTGGAGGGCGTCAAGGAGACTTTGAGGGAGCGATTCTAGGAGGGCGTCAAGGAGGGTTTGGAGGTGGTCGTCCGGGAAGTATCGGAGGAGGTCGNGAGGGCGTCAAGGAGACTTTGAGGGAGCGATTCTAGGAGGACGTCAAGGAGGGATTGGAGGTGGTCGTCAGGGAAGTATCGGAGGAGGTCGTCAAGGAGGGATAGGAGGAGGTCGTCCGGGAAGCATCGGAGGAGGTCGTCCGGGAGGAATTGGAGGGGGCTTAGGAGGGATTGGAGGAGGTCTAGGAGGGATTGGAGGAGGTCGTCCAGGAAGTATCGGAGGAGGTCGTCCAGGAGGAATCGGAGGAGGTCGTCCAGGAGGAATTGGAGGAGGTCGTCCGGGAAGTATCGGAGGAGGTCGTCCAGGAGGAATCGGAGGAGGCCGCCCTGGAAGCATCGGTGGAGGTCGTCCAGGAGGAATTGGAGGAGGTCGCCCTGGAAGTATCGGAGGAGGTCGTCCAGGAAATAACAGAGGAGGTCGTCCACGAAGAGTGCGCCGAGGAAGATCATGAGCGACCGTGCGAAGACGTTCGTTGTTATGAAGAGAAATTGGAAGTTGACATTCTTCATTTCTCCCCTACAGACAATTTCCTGTGGTAAACAACTCGCGCAAGACTCCCATTTTTTGACTGAAGGATATGAAGGGGTGAAGAAGGAGCGGGAGGTCAATCAAGGCGCCGTAATCAATTATCGTTTTCCTCTTGCTTGCATCTGATTGTTCCTGAAATCACATTGTTGCCACAAATATGTATTTTTGTTATTACATTCTGCCATGAATCCCACCGACGGACATCCCATACCCGTCGAAATTCTTATGTGGCTCCTTCTTATGTGGAAATCGAAATTCTTATGTGGCAAATATGACCCTGCGATGACCCTTTCTTTCCCAAATTCTCGCGTTGGAAGACGACTTTCGAGGGAAGGAGCGGCTGCGTCGAAGAAATTCCAGCTCAAGAAACAAATATGACCCTGCGATGACCCTTTCTTTCCCAAATTCTCGCGTTGGAAGACGACTTTCGAGGGAAGGAGCGGCTGCGTCGAAGAAATTCCCTTCCATGGTTATTCTGGCCTTCCTCTTGGGGAATCCCGAAATCGGTGGGACTTCTCAGGGAAGAGACAGAAGAGAAATTACTTTCACCCTTCATATTTCCTTGTTAACTGTTTTAAAACAATTTATTTGTTTTACCACACATTTAACTTCATTACCAATTTAACAAGTGACTTCTTTCGCTATTTCTGAATGGAAAGTCCTTTAAATCATCCATCGGTAAATGCTAGCTGTAGTTCTTCAGGTTTCCCATCAAACTCGTGTTATTTCTGTGGGGGGAAAATACAAAAAAGCAATTCCAAGAGATGTGTTGAAAACCAAAAATTGTTATGTGTGAGTCTGTCGTTTTGTTAAATAAACTATGTTGAATGGTACCTGTGCATCATTAGTGTCTTTTCTCTTTTTCCCTGTCCAACTTCTCCATTGACTGTAATTATTTTTCCCTTGAAACGAAGAAAAACGAAGCGATTCCCACATCACCGTGAAACACAACTTCCAAAAACGTGGAAAACACGGAAGACGGAGCCAGGCGCGTTAGTTCTCGAACGATGTTAAGTCAAATGACTTTTTTTTTAATTAATGAATGAAATGCAACAAAGGAATAGCCATGCGGTCTGGAAGGTCAGACAAAACGGAGCGACACGGAATTCCCTCAAAAAAACAGGGAATTCCCGGAACTGGGAACAGGGAATTCCCCCAGGAAGCTACTCCGGATGGAGACCGGGATTGAGACCAGGTGGCTTCCCACGACGTAGAAAATAAAGCCATATTCAGTTGGAAAGCGAAGGCGCTTGGAATTCTCGATGCGAGGAATCAGTGATTGCAGTTCACCTTTTTCTGGGGCTCATTGCATGCCTTGAACGGTGAGCTGCATGCATTTTAGAAGGTAGCTCATTGCCTTCGACTAACGTTGGCTGTGAGGAAATGGTCGGACCGACAATTGAGTGGGACGACCTCTTACGTCCTGTACTGTCCCGCTGTCTTGTTGTTCCATTCGCCTGTGGTGAGCGTGGGCCATCTAGTTTAGTTGCCCGATAAAAATAGTCCGTAGAAATGAAGCGAGATGCAGCTAGAATCGCTCATATACGTAATCAAGTTCAAGGCAATTAAAATATGTCCCCAATGCTTCTCCCACAGACAATATATGAGAAGACTCCGTACTCAACGGACTCGACAGCTAATTAATCCCTCGGAAACTCCAGGCAATTCTGGAGGAGTTCAACGAGGGACCATAGACCGACGAGAAATACTAAAGAATCTCCTTGTCTGTCTCCTGTTTGAAAGGTAAATTCGGGTGTGGCTAACTCAGTGAAGAAGCCTTGCCTGACAGGCTCCATCAAATGAATCCCATGTGATTTTG